>JBBPBX010014234.1:17406-34406 GCA_038048925.1 Garcialebias charrua
AGCTCCAGCTCAAGAGCGAGTGGTTCTGTAGGGCCCGTGGCCTGTCTTGTTGTTTTAATCTTTGTTCGAAGATGTCCTCTCCATTGCGTCGCTTTCGCTGGCTAGCTTGCTACTCGTTAGCAGGGTAGCGGTGTGATACAGTTAGCGCCGTTGAGCGAAGCAGCTGCGGAGAGAGAAGAAAAAACTTTGAAGTTAGGTAGAGGATGCTGGACTAGCTTTCGCCAGCCCAGCAATACTCATGAAATTTCTCTGTACTCTCAGCGTGGGGAGCAAGCTCACCTCTGGTCGAGCGAGACGATAACAGAGAAGTCCCACGAAGTTCAGGTTTTAGCGAGGTGAAGGGCAAAAAGAGACCGTTTGGGCGCTAGCGTCTTAAGCACACAGAGGGCGGGGCCTCTGGGTGACGCTGACGCCCACTGCCGTAAAGGCGTGAGTTTATTCCTTCAGGTAATCGCGCGGGGGCGCAATTCCCATAGCAATAGTGTTGCAACGAGTGAACCTGACTGATCAAGGGAACTGTTTCAGCATCTCACTGCCACCAGCTGGTGAGAGGCGCGTGACCTCAATTTGAACCCCACCCACTTGAACCGGTATCAAAAGCATACAGGGCACTGTGGATATGGAAAATGACATGGTCCTACCAGTACCAGCTTTCTAAGGCCCAATTTGGCCCAAACCGACCAGGACCTGTGGATAAAGGGCTAGCAATAATTCACTCTCTCACACCTAGAGACAAATTAGATTTACCAATCAGACCAACATGCATGTTTTTGGTCTGTGGGAAGAAACTGGAATACCCAGAGAAAATCCACTCATGCACAGAGAGAACATGCAAACTCCACCCTGAAAGGCCCCCCAGACGGGATTTGAACCGGCGACCTTCTCTCTGTGAGACAACAACTATACCACCATGCTGTCTGTTTAAGTATTGTAAAATAAATAAGAGGAAGCTTACCTGAATAGTTTTTCATGCTGAAAAAGAAGAGAACTGTTTTAAAATTTGGTCATTTGGTAAAAAAAAAAAAAAAAAAAAAGATGCAACATAGCCTGCAAATGTTTTAACCTTATTAGCTTAAATATTTCAACACACTTTTTAACTAATTTTATTCCGTCTCAAATCTTCCAAACAAAACAGCAAACTGTAAACATGGACACATTTTCAGATAACAGCAGATCTGTATTTGTTACCATTCAGGTACATTTTGCAAAATTCAAGAGGCTCTGTTCAAAACAGTTTATGCATTCTCTTCAGCAGTAAATGATGGGCTGACGTACTAAAGTAAGCCAAAAGAGGAGCGAGAGGATGTGATCCCTTAAATAAACCGACAAGCACAGACAACTGAACACATCCAAAAATGGTCATAACTCCAGTGACGACCCTCTCAGTTTGTGCACTGTGGCCTGCTAAAGTTTGAAGTTTGTGTGGGATGTTTCCCAGGAGGTTTTTAAACACAAATGAGAGCTTGGATTTAAACATTACACTTAAAGATTTAGGAAAATGTTTAAAAATATATACTTTTTCAGTCCATGAGTTTCTGTTTTATACAGACAGATAAACACCAAACCAAAAGTCCTTTGAGTGGTATTGAAAAATTAGCAAAGACTGAGGTAATTATACCCTATCTAATTAATTAAAATAGTATTCCAAGGGATATCACTTGCTGCCTTTAATGTCAAAATGTCATGTTCCGTTAAGAAATAACAGAATTATGGATGTTTTGGTCAAATCTTTGAAATCATGATATTCATCTCTTATGTGATATAATAATGGGAGATCTAGCACTCAGAGTATGTGTTGTGAAAGACTCTCAGCTACCACATCAAATCTTAGGTCAATATTGATAAAATTGGCTGAGTTTTTGACATTTTTGTGATGGTTACTGAGGATAGACTGTGGCAGCAACCTGGGCTCCAAATGATAATTAGAGAAATTGCATTTCTGGTGAAAATTCAGTGTGAATGCTTATTGCTGAAGAACTTGCTGAAAACAGTTTAACTTAGATAATAATAATAATAATAATAATAATAATAATAATAATAATAATAATAATAATAATAATAATAATAATAATAATAATAATAATAATAATAATAATAAATAAACATGCTGAGATTTGGCTTAAAAATAAGAACAAGCCTAAATTAGCAGAAGAAAGCAGAAAGAACACAATTTTAAATAAGTAGAAATAGACACAGAAATTGTGAAATTAGCTAAAACAAAAAGGCTGAAATTAGCAAAAAGTAGCTGAAAGGGCAGAAAGAAGCTTAAAATACCAGCAGGAAGTGGAAAGATCTGAAATGAGCTTAAAAATGTGGAATTAACTGGAAACACTAAAAACAGCTAAATAGCAGCTGAAATTGCAGAAAAAGTTGAAACTAGCAAAAAAAAAAAAGCTGAAAGGTGCATAACAAGATGAAACCAGCACAATTATGTTAATTAGGCTGAAAGTAGGAAAATTTACCATGAAAAACTGGAATTCATCTGAAAAAAGCTGAAATTTGCTTAAAAAAACTAAAAAGCTAGCTGAAAAGTCAGTCAGAGTCAAAGAGATTTATTTGTCATTCGCATCTCATGTGGTACATGTGGTGGAACGAGATTATGTACGCAAGGTCCCATATGCATCCAACAACAAAATGTAGAAGAAAAACAGTAATAAGATCTAAAATATGAACTAAAAATAACATCAACTAAACATGCGCTCTAAGCACTAATAGCATAAAAGCATGACGTCAAACAGCAGCATGAGGTAAACCATGCACCAGCAAGGTAGATCATGTATAACAGAGAGCACATGTTGGCCCATTTAGGCTGAAAGAAGCAGAAATGAGCACAAAAATTGGAGATTATCTGAAAAAGCTGAAATTAGCAACAACAACCAAAAAAACTACTGAAAAGTATAGCAAAAAACACAGAAAGAAGCTGAAATTACCAGAAAGAAGCTGAAGAAGGAAGTTGAGAGGGCACATTTATGCCAAACTGGGCTGATAAAATTTGACATGAGTGCAAAAAATATGAAATCAACTGGAAAAGCTAAAATTAGCATAATAACTGCTAAATAGTAGCTGAAATTGCAGAAGATGTTGAAACGTGCGTGAATAAAGTGAAAGGAGCATGTAAGCTAAAATTAGCAGAAAGAAGATAGAAGTACAAAAATGCCATAGAAAGAATCTGGAAGGAGAACAAAACACCTGAAAAAACAGCTGAAGTTAGCTCAAAGTAGCTGAAAAAGTTTAAATTTGCACAAGGAAGTTGAAAGAAGCTGAAGCAGAACAAAATGTGAAATGAGCAGTAAAAGGTTGTAAACACATCTAAAGATTTGAATAATGTAAAATGAGCTCAATTCATTCTCTATGAGAAAAAAAGTGGCAGAAAAAAAAATATATTTAAAAAAGCTATTGCACCAATACCAAAAGTCATAGCAGGATTGTGCTGAACGAGCTGAATGTTTTGAACTGCACAAAAATTGTGGAATGATAAAGACGCCGGAAAATGGATGGAAGGAAAATGGATCACATAGTGTGAATGCTTCATAAACATTCACACAATTAGTCGTAGAAGTACAGTATGCTCAACGATTATTTACAGCTTCAATAAAATCTACCCTGTCGTTCAGAAGATATTTTGCTGACAGACAACGCTGACTCAAAAACTGTTCATGGCAAAAATGATTTTTAAAAATGTGCCTGAATGTGCTGACATTAGTTGATCAGTGTCAGCTTCATTCATATAATTTACTAAGGGATAGCCGGTTTTGTTCTTTTGAAGAACAGTTGGCTGTGGCAGCCATCTTGGATTTTACTGACTCATAAAATTAATCAGTTGTATCTGTATAGCCAAGGATTATTTTAATAAGATGTTTGTGGTGGTTTTGGATTGATTTTGCTAACAGTCCCAAACAAGACATTATCCTCCACCTTCACTTTATGTTGGGGTAATAATTGTTCAGTGTGTCTCTCATGAGTTAATGAACAAAAATACTAACAAATTTCATTCAACATTTATTTATACAGGCTAATCCCATTGATCCTTTGGGACTCATTTACATATTGTAACCCCAGATTCTGTGAGTGTAAGTGTAGCCTTTTAAAAGCTGCGCTTATTGGGTTTAATGGCGGAGTAGGATATGGTCCATGCCTCACTGGGTCTGATTGAAATTCATAACACACTCTAGCAACTGCCAACACCTCAATAAACATAACAGGTGTGCAAAACCTCAGCATTCGATGATAATTGAATAAAGTTTATTCATAACAGGTCAAGAGATGATACCAACAAAGAATAATCTCTGATTGAAGGAATGTTGAACCAAAAACAACACCATCAAATAAAGCCAGAGACATAACTGTGTAACATATATTACTTGTCAGTTTTTCTGACTGTGCAATATTCCAAAATGAAAGTTTGGGCAGAATTTATCTGACCCAAATTCTTAGCATTTAATTTTAAATGAGTTCTCTCTTTTTAGGAGTTCAGCCAATAAATTGTGAGTGACGAAATTTATTTGACAGTAAACGTTACTTATGTTGAATCAGCAGAAACTGAATCATTTAATAACAAATCAATAAATTACATCACATGAGGATAAAGATTGGGTCTGATTTTTCTTTCATATACAACTACTGTGGACAGATTTCAATTTAAAAACAACAGACAAGTAAAGTCATATTTACTTAATACTGCAGGCACATTACTTAGAGTTTATGGCTTCAGAAAATATAAGGAGAAAGTTTAGGAGGAGTAGGAGAGCAGAAATTGAATGAAGTAAAAGTTGTCTACAGAATGTGTAACCAGCATTGCACATCCTCTGCTGACATCAGCTCGAACCGGTCCAGTCCAAGTTTGTAAACAAACAGCACTCTTTACCTTTGAAGTCTTCTTCTGGTAAGAGGGGTTTCCAGACGATGGACAGAGACGGTTTGTTCGTCCCACTCTCTCCAACAGCAGGTCGCCGGTTTGCTCACACTGTCTGTGTGTGTCGGCCTCAAATCAGTCAAGAGTGACGACGATGGGTTCTGGTTCAGCTTTTCAGCATAAACATTCTTCAGGAAGAATTCTTATTCAAGATGGAGCTTTTTACAACTGGAAGTGAACTTATAACAGGCATGTTATAAGTCCTTTACTGGTTACATAGACCTTTGGCTTAATGGTCAGACGTACCAGCATAAAAGGAGAAAGGCTTTCATCTCTACTTTCTCACCAGATTCTGACCCCGGACAGGAAGGGGGGCCTTTAAAGGACAACACCCACCATGACAGTAACAATTCACCATATTGGACAATTACTGTAGTAGAATACGATGTCTATTTTCATTTTTGCAATTGGGCCAGGCGAGCGTTAAAAAAAACAAAAAAACAACGAGTCCCGGATGAATCCGGAAACCCGGTCGAAGATTGCCGAAGTGTGAAATCACGTAATTGAAGTCTCCACCCAGAAGGCAGGAGTGAGTTCGCCATGGAGGTTTATGAGAGAACTGCAGTTGATCGTGTCCTACGTGGATACGTGATCTCTAAATATTTCCTGGTGCAGTTGTGTTTACAGCTGGACCAGCGCTCCGTTTTTATTTATTTATTAGAACTTTTTAATAAGATATAACACCGCTGCGGTTAAAACGCTGCTCTCACTCACTCCTCTGCCCGCTGCCTTGGAGCCAGCTGCGCGTCTTCTCCCGGCTGCGTTCTGCTGGTCACCTTTGAAGTTCCTTCGCGCTGCGGTTAAAACTGTTGCTGCTCTCACATTTGCTCCTCTGCCCATGAGAGGAGCCAGCCGCGTGTCTTCCCCCGGCTCTGCATTCCTTCGTGGTGCCGACTTAGGCTCGGCTCCGTATCCAACCTCGGCTCCGTATCCAGCATGCGCGCTCAGAGCTCCTCTGCGGCTGTCTTTTTAATTCTGTACTCCCAACCTGGCTGTCAGGTCACAGGGAGAGAATAAAAAGTGGTTGCATGCTCAGAATATGACATCAGTGAGTGACCGTGGGATTAATCAACATGCAGATTTATTAACAAGGGAATATTAAATATGTTTCACTTTTTTTTTCCCTCTGAGCAGCGGAGGGAGGTGGTGCTGCTGCTGATCAGCAGACAGTTGTACAATTATTACTGAGGAAATATTAAAATGACACAACACGACTACTTGTAAAAGTCTGACGTTTGTCCCACACATCGTTTTTATTAGTTGTATTCTCTGGTCAGAAGTTGATGCATGCTTGTTATAACTCCGCCTATAACTCCAAGGCGGAAACTTCAGTGATGTCAATGCCCATATATGGAGAGGGGCAGATTTTCCCGGAGCTGCATGCTAAAATCTGCTATAAATCATGAAATAACACATTTAGCTTTATTTCTCTACAATATAAATAAACGCTCCTGTTTTATTTTTAAATAAACTAATAAATATTAATGGGATGCAATTTGAAAACATGGTGGGTGTTGTCCTTTAAGAGAAAAGGGTTGACTCCGCTAATTCCAACTGCTCATAGGTTGTTTTTCAGAGAACGGGCGGGATTTTGCTCGGTCAGAAAGCTGAAAATGTGAAGGCCATTTCAGGATAACAGAGAAGATAGTATTCAGGACAGCCAGACTCATAGCCACCAGTTCTAAAGATATTTAGATTAGGCTCTGATTCACGTGGCAACCTTCTTAAAACAACTCTGAAAAGCTCAGCTTGACATAAATTTCAACTTTGCCATAGTTTTTGATTCATCATATGAAGAAGTGACCATCATTGGTAACAGCATAAAACATGATCAAACAATGACAAGTTATTCTCAGAATTAATTCAGAATTAACACACATTAAAAGGAAGTCTCTTCTGAAATAATATGTGTTTTGATTCAAATAAATGTAATAAAAGTATTATTGTCCCTTCAGGAATAACTTCCAAAAAGTTCATTACTGAGAGCGATCAGAGAAGTGTTTCCAAGGCAGTTGTATCACTACAATTGTGTCAATTAATCAATAAGTTTATTGAGAATGAAAAAACAATCACTCAGCCACTACCCTAAGAACAGAATGTGTCAATGAGGGGCTAGAGACATCTCTCAAGTAAAAGCGGATGAAGGGGGTCAGTGACGACCACGACACAGCAGAACAGATGTCCTGCACAGAGACGCCCCCCTGCAAGGCTGTAGAAGCCAAAATCCCTCTTGTAGAATGAGCTTTAATTCCTTCAGGGGGCTGTAGGCCGGAAGAGTTGTAGCCAAGTGAGATGGCTTCACACAACCAATGTGATAAACGCTGAGAGGTCAAAGGTTGACCCTGAGATTGCTCTATGAAATGCACAAATAGCCTATCTGACTTACGCATTGTAACAGTGCGTGCCACATAGCACTTAAGTGCTCGCACAGGACAAAGCAGGTGCAGATGTTTCTCCTCTGCATTTTTGTGAGGAAGAAGACAGAACCCGTCCAGAGTAATAACTCTGGACCTGAATGAACTCAATATGTTTTTAGGAATAAAAGCAGGATTCGGTCTAAGTTCAGCTGAACTTCCATCTCCCTGAATTTTAGAACAGGAAGGAGAGACTGACAGGCCTGACAAGTCACTTACCCTTTTGGCTGATGTCAGAGCCAATAACAAGGCTGTTTTAAAGGACAGATATTTTAGTGGTATCTGGTCCAGCGGCTCAAATGGATTTTTAGTTAATGAGTTTAGCACAGTAACTAAGTCCCATTGTGGAGTCAAGGAGCGTGATACTGGTCTAAGGTGACATGCACCCTTCAGAAATCATTTCATTAGGGGATGATTAAACACTGTTCTGTCATTGAACCCCTTGTGACATGAGGAAATCGCTGCAGCATATGTTTTAACCGTGCTGAAAGCTAGATTTCTGTCCAGTAATAATTGTAAATATGATAAGATTGAACCCAGAGGACATGAAGATGGGTCCATCTGTTTTCCTGACGCCATCGCTGAAAAGCAGCTCATTTAGATGCGTAAACAGTCGTGGTTGATTTTGTACGAGCTCCTTGGAGTGTACGTATAACATCCTTAGAAAACCCAAGGTTTTCTAAACGTTCACGTTCAGCAACCAGGCCAGCAGGTGCTGGCCTATTACAGGAAAGCTCTTGATTGCTCCCCCAGCTTGTAGGAGAGCATCATCTCTCCAAGGCAGTTTCCAGGAGAGACTGGTTAACTGTTGTAACTAGTGCTTTAACAGAGTACCCGATTAATCGAGAGGTCGAGTCCTAAAACTTCTATTGAGGTCTTTTTGTCCCTGTCAAGTACTCGTAGTGACGTCATCACGTTGCACTGACGTCATTATGTCACATTTCACATGGTCCGCACCGAGCGCGGGGTAGTTTTTAGCTTTTAGTAGACGCTACAAATGGATCCCTTTGTGCGCACGGATGTTATGGAGCAGGCTCAGTCTTGTCAAAAAGGTAAAACAGTTTATAATTTTATAAAATGTGCTACTCATTGAATCAACTTCCTGTTGATTTTCATTTCTCTGACCACCGTAGATTGTGACAGCAGGGGGCAGTGTTGCATTGCAGGTCACATATAACACGGGGTTCAATCGACCGAACCACAAATCACAAACAAAAAGCAACAAATATTAATCTCTAAACCTATTAAAAACCTATAAACACTGTAAGGATTGGCTCCCTTCGTCCCCCTCTGTTAGTCAGTTAGTTCATTAGTTCGTCCCCCTCTGTTAGTCAGTTAGTTCATTAGTTTCCCGTCCAGTACTTAGTCAGTTAGTTAAGTCGGTTAGTTAATAGTTTCCAGTTTAGTCACATGTTTATTTTCCCGTCCAGTACTTAGTCAGTTAGTTAAGTCGGTTAGTTAATAGTTTCCAGTTTAGTCACATGTTTATTCACTCGTAGTTTTACCTCCAGTTCTGTCCCTGGTTACTTTCATGTTTTAGGTCAGCTCCCCGTTCCTGCTCTGTCTTAGTTAATTGTCCTCAGGTGTTTGTGATCGTCTCGTCTTGTCTGTGTGTACATAAGCCCTGTTCTGTGTCTCAGTTATTGTCGCGTCGTCGTTAGGTACAGCCTGGTCTTGTCTTGGTCCCGTCCTGATGGTTCTGTTAACATGTAAGTTTTGCTGCCTTGCCAGCTCTTTGATTTATGTTTATTAAAGTGTTATTTTTGTACCTCTGAGTCTGAGTCCCTGCCTGCACAACTGGATTCGTCCTGTCCTGTGTAAATCCTGACAGTAACGACGCGACCATATTTAGAATCCAGCGGGCAGGGTTCTCCTTAGAATTAAAAACACCTACCTCTCATGTCCAAGTGGATGGAGGGGACCGTGTTTCGTTGCGGTGGTTTCCGGACCGTTCCCACGCCGGCCCAAGAGGACTTCATCCGGGGGGTGGAGAATATGGCTTCTCCCCTCCGGGTTCTCGAGGAGGAGGGACGGGTTCAGCTTCGTGAGAACCGCTCGACGTCTTTTCCTTGTGTGTCTCACGTTCCAGCTCCGCTCGCCATTTCCGGATGGACGTCCGGAGAGGACGAGGACGATTTGTGTATTCCTCTTTTTCCCCAGCCTCCACGCCGCCGTAAAGGCGGTAAAAAGAAGAACCGGAAGCGTTCACCTGCACCTCCATCTTGGTCAGCTGATCAAACCCGGTCCAGCGAGTCCGAGTATTCTGGGCACGACTCCAGCGTGAACCCGGTCACAGCGACCCCACGGGGGCGGGTCTTCACACCACTCACTCAGCTCCCCGTTCATCTAGTGACCAGATGAAGGGGGGTCAGCCCACAGGTCAGTCACCTGAACAATGTCACATTGAACCAGTAGAGGTCGTCCCAGGAAGTTTTTCTGGGGTGATAAACATTTCTGACTTACAGCACATAAACGGTACTTTGCAAAGGTTATTTTCCTCAGCTGAAGTTAACCCGGCCAGTTCAGATTTATTACTCTCCCTTGCTGAAAGACTGTTGACGTCTACACCTGGTCTCTTATCCATTCCTGAGTATTGTCAGCTTCTGAAGAAAATAAGATCAGTTAAAGAACCCACACTCAGATCAGTCCCTGTTTCCCAGCCTGCAGCCACAACAGTGTTTCCAGGTACAACAGTTACCTACCAGCATCCTGCAGCCATCACTGCCACAGCCAGTCAGTCATCAACAGAAGGCGCTGACCTGCCTTCATCGGCTGTTGCAGTTAAGGCTTCTCGCCACCGCAGAAAAAGGGGGTAGATGTGGGTCTCAAGCCCCCTCTCTGCCCGACTCATCGCCTGTTGCAGACTCGTTGGCTCCAGGGGTAGCGAGTTCCATGGCCTCATCTCCCAGGTTTCCGGTGAGGGTGGAGACAAACGCTCCACGGTCGCTCACAGCTGTCCAGGCTCGGTTCGGTGAACCCGGTCACAGCGACCCCACGGGGGCGGGTCTTCACACCACTCACTCAGCTCCCCGTTCATCTAGTGACCAGATGAAGGGGGGTCAGCCCACAGGTTGCAGTTAAGGCTTCTCGCCACCGCAGAAAAAGGGGGTAGATGTGGGTCTCAAGCCCCCTCTCTGCCCGACTCATCGTCTGTTGCAGACTCGTTGGCTCCAGGGGTAGCGAGTTCCATGGCCTCATCTCCCAGGTTTCCGGTGAGGGTGGAGACAAACGCTCCACGGTCGCTCACAGCTGTCCAGGCTCGGTTCGGTGAACCCGGTCACAGCGACCCCACGGGGGCAGGTCTTCACACCACTCACTCAGCTCCCCGTTCATCTAGTGACCAGATGAAGGGGGGTCAGCCCACAGGTCAGTCACCTGAACAATGTCACATTGAACCAGTAGAGGTCGTCCCAGGAAGTTTTTCTGGGGTGATAAACATTTCTGACTTACAGCACATAAACGGTACTTTGCTACTCTCCCTTGCTGAAAGACTGTTGACGTCTACACCTGGTCTCTTATCCATTCCTGAGTATTGTCAGCTTCTGAAGAAAATAAGATCAGTTAAAGAACCCACACTCAGATCAGTCCCTGTTTCCCAGCCTGCAGCCACAACAGTGTTTCCAGGTACAACAGTTACCTACCAGCATCCTGCAGCCATCACTGCCACAGCCAGTCAGTCATCAACAGAAGGCGCTGACCTGCCTTCATCGGCTGTTGCAGTTAAGGCTTCTCGCCACCGCAGAAAAAGGGGTAGATGTGGGTCTCAAGCCCCCTCTCTGCCCGACTCATCGCCTGTTGCAGACTCGTTGGCTGTCGACGCTTTGGCTCCTGGTTCCAGCTTTTTGGCTCCTGGTTCCAGCTCTTCGGCTCCTGGTCTTGGCTTTTCAGATCCTGTCTCTACTGCCGAAGGAGATCCTGCCGCAGCAGTTCCAACACCTGCAGCTTCGGACCCTGCTGCGGCTTCAGAACCTCCAGACCCTGCTGCAGCTCCAGACCCTGCTGCAGCTCCAGACCCTGCTGCAGCTCCAGACCCTGCTGCAGCTCCAGACCCTGCTGCAGCTCCAGAACCTGCTGCAGCTCCAGAACCTGCTGCAGCTCCAGAACCTGCTGCAGCTCCAGAACCTGCTGCAGCTCCAGAACCTGCTGCAGCTCCAGAGTCCCTAGAGGGGTCCCTGAGGGAATCCTCTCACGTTTCCTGTTCTGGGTGGGCCCTGGAGGGTGCCACCCATATCTACTGCTGTCTCGAGGGGTCCCAGAAGGGAGCCCCTCATGTTTCCAGTCTCGGGAGGGTCCAGGAGGACACCTCCCACAGTTCCAGTCTCGGGAGGGTCCAGGAGGACCCGTCCCACGGTTCCAGTCTCGGGAGGGTCCAGGAGGACCCGTCCCACGGTTCCAGTCTCGGGAGGGTCCAGGAGGACCCGTCCCACGGTTCCAGTCTCGGGAGGGTCCAGGAGGACTCCTCCCACGGTTCCAGTCTCGGGAGGGTCCAGGAGGACTCCTCTCACGGTTCCAGTCTCGGGAGGGTCCAGGAGGACTCCTCTCACGGTTCCAGTCTCGGGAGGGTCCAGGAGGACTCCTCTCACGGTTCCAGTCTCGGGAGGGTCCAGGAGGACTCCTCTCACGGTTCCAGTCTCGGGAGGGTCCAGGAGGACTCGTCCCACGGTTCCAGTCTCGGGAGGGTCCAGGAGGACGCCTCCCACGCTCCCTGCTGGCCAGTGGCCCCGCCGTCTCCGGCTCCAGGGGGCGCTGCCCCGCCGTCTCCGGCTCCAGGGGGCGCTGCCCCGCCGTCTCCGGCTCCAGGGGGCGCTGCCCCGCCGTCTCCGGCTCCAGAGGGCGCTGCCCTGTCTCCGGCTCCAGAGGGCGCTGCCCTGTCTCTGGCTCCAGAGGGCGCTGCCCTGTCTCCGGCTCCAGAGGGCGCTGCCCTGTCTCCGGCTCCAGAGGGCGCTGCCCTGTCTCTGGCTCCAGAGGGCGCTGCCCTGTCTCTGGCTCCAGAGGGCGCTGCCCTGTCTCCGACTCCAGGGGACGCTGCTGCCCTGCTTCCAGCCTCAGAGGGTTCGGACGCCTCCACATCCTCAGAGGGTCCGGACGCCTCTCACGTGTCAAGTTCCGAGGGGGTCCAGGAGGATGCCCCTCCTGTATCCTGTTCCGAGGGGGTCCTGGAGGACGCCCCTCCTGTATCCTGTTCCGAGGGGGTCCTGGAGGACGCCCCTCCTGTATCCTGTTCCGAGGGGGTCCTGGAGGACGCCCCTCCTGTATCCTGTTCCGAGGGGGTCCTGGAGGATGCCCCTCCTGTATCCTGTTCCGAGGGGGTCCTGGAGGATGCCCCTCACGTATCCTGTTCCGAGGGGGTCCAGGAGGATGCCCCTCACGTATCCTGTTCCGAGGGGGTCCAGGAGGATGCCCCTCACGTATCCTGTTCCGAGGGGGTCCAGGAGGACGCCCCTCACATCTTCTGTTGCACAGACGCCTCCACGTCTACGGAGGGTCCCGGCGCAACAGACGCCTCCACGTCTACGGAGGGTCCCGGCGCAACAGACGCCTCCACGTCTACGGAGGGTCCCGAGGGGTCCCAGGAAGGACCTCCTCCAGTTTCCTGTGACGAGAGGGTCCTGGTGGACTCCTTCCAAGAGGGTCTCTCGCCGTCTCCAGAGGGTCTCTCGCCGTCTCCAGAGGGTCCTTCGCCATCTCCAGAGGGTCCCAACGTCGCAGATGCCTCGTTGCTCGACGACATCGTCTCAAGGCTCAAGGTCTTGACGCTTGATGGTTCCCACGACGTCTCAACGCCCTTCGACTTCTCGATTCCCGTCTCTACGCCCGTCGACGTCTTGTGGCTGGGCGCCACTGCACCGCATGAGGGTGCTCCTGTTTTGGGTGGACCCTGGAGGGTCCTACCCTTGTCTTCGACTTTCCTGAGGCCTCGTCGCCGACGGAGGCTCCTCGTGGTGGGCTGCCTTCCTGCTGCCTGCCTGACTGGCCGACCGCCCGACCGACTTCTGCCTGATGGGCGACGTCCCGGTCGACCGCCCGACCTGCTCCTGCCTGAGGGGCGACGTCCTGGCCGACCGCCTGACCGTCTCCGTCCTGGTGGGCGACGTCCGGTCGACCGCCCGACCTGCTCCTACCTGAGGGGCGACGTCCCGGCCGACCGCCTGACCGTCTCCGTCCTGAGGGGCGGCGTCCCGGCCGACCGCCTGACCGGCTCCTGCCTGAGGGGCCAGCACCCCGGCCGACCGCCTGACCGGCTCCTGCCTGAGGGGCGACGCCCTGGCCGACCGCCTGACCTACCTGGTGGACGGGCCGTTGTCCACCTGGACGTTTTTGTGTTCTGTGTCTTAGGGTTATGTCCCCTGTCTTTGTGTTTTTTCGTGCCCGTCGTCCCTGCGGTACCTCCCTCTGCCCGCCTTGTTTTTTGGGGGTGTTCTTTGGTGACGCCAGGGGGCGTCTTTGAGGGGGGGGGTACTGTAAGGATTGGCTCCCTTCGTCCCCCTCTGTTAGTCAGTTAGTTCATTAGTTTCCCGTCCAGTACTTAGTCAGTTAGTTAAGTCGGTTAGTTAATAGTTTCCAGTTTAGTCACATGTTTATTTTCCCGTCCAGTACTTAGTCAGTTAGTTAAGTTGGTTAGTTAATAGTTTCCAGTTTAGTCACATGTTTATTCACTCGTAGTTTTACCTCCAGTTCTGTCCCTGGTTACTTTCATGTTTTAGGTCAGCTCCCCGTTCCTGCTCTGTCTTAGTTAATTGTCCTCAGGTGTTTGTGATCGTCTCGTCTTGTCTGTGTGTACATAAGCCCTGTTCTGTGTCTCAGTTATTGTCGCGTCGTCGTTAGGTACAGCCTGGTCTTGTCTTGGTCCCGTCCTGATGGTTCTGTTAACATGTAAGTTTTGCTGCCTTGCCAGCTCTTTGATTTATGTTTATTAAAGTGTTATTTTTGTACCTCTGAGTCTGAGTCCCTGCCTGCACAACTGGATTCGTCCTGTCCTGTGTAAATCCTGACAAACACAATAATCTCTAAAAGTAAACCTAATTGCACAGCACTGCAGGCGGAGATGCGATGTGGTGAACGCCCCACATGTTTTTAAGTTTCGTTTTTGATGTTACTTTCACTATGGTATTTTAATAATAATGATAATAATAACAACTAATAGTTTTGTTTTCCTGTGACGTGTCTGCAGTATGATAAATGATAGGAGCATAACAAATGCTCCCAATGTTTTGTTGGTCCTTTTTTCTTTTTGGTAAATCATGACGTTTTTATGCATTTTTATTTATTTATTTATTTTGCATCTTAAGTTCATATGACGCCATCGACTACCCGAGCACTACTCGAGTTTATTTATGATAATGTTGAGTTTAAAAATTATGTACTCGTTCAACCCCTACCATGGTGCATTCAGGCACTCCGGAGCAATTAGGATCATTGATACTTTTTCCTCTCTCACCCTCTCCAGCAAAGCTGGTAACAGAGGAACTGGAGGAAAGGCATAAATCAGTGTTCTGGGCCATGGTTTGTGAGCAAACACGTT
The DNA here is from genome assembly GCA_038048925.1 of Garcialebias charrua. Classification (NCBI taxonomy): domain Eukaryota; kingdom Metazoa; phylum Chordata; class Actinopteri; order Cyprinodontiformes; family Rivulidae; genus Garcialebias; species Garcialebias charrua. The sequence continues at coordinate 32,255 of JBBPBX010014234.1, forward strand.
CACTCCCAGCAGAGGAGTGTCCAAAGGACTCAGGGAGAAAAAAAGGGGGCACTGAGAGTTCTCTCGAGTTGCCATCAGGTCCACCTCCGCCTTCCCGAACCTGCTCCAGATGTGTGAGATTAGGTCCGGGTGAAGCGTCCAGTCCCTATCCAGTGGACCTCCTCTGGACATAATATCTGCTCCTTTGTTTAGCACGCTGAGGATGTAGATTGCTTTTAGGGATTTGGGGTGTATGCGTGCCCAGTAGAGCAGTTTTCTGGCTCCGTTCACCAGCTGGGCTGAACGTACACCGCCCTAGCAATTGATGTACGCCGATGCGGCCCTGTTGTTGGTGTGCACCAACACATGATGGGCCCTGATCAGGTGTACAAAGTGTTTGAGAACTTTGTGGACTATCAGGAGCTCCAGAACATTTATGTGAAGGGATATACCGGCTGACCACGCCCTCCCCCCCCTCCTCCCACTGACTGTGACAGACAAGTTCCGTCCCATCCGGAGAGAGACGCATCTGTAAATACTGACGTTAGTGACGTCACTTTGCCCAAGGGAACTCCTTCCATTAAAGAGTTGGGATTCCCCCAGTGTTTTAGGTCCGCTCCCACCGAGGGTGGGACCGTGACCCGACGTTGTTTCTGGCGTACTGGATCGATTTTCAAATGATTGTACCACCTCTGCAACTTGCGCATGTGCAGTAAACCTAAAGGGACTACTGTGTGTGCTACGGCCATCATTCCCAGCAGCTTCATTATTGTTAGCGCTGATACTGTCTTGTGGGGCTGAACGCACTGAAGTAGCGACGTTAGAGATTCCCTCCTCTGCTCTGACAGGACAGCTGTCATGCTGGTTGAGCAGAGGTCTACCCTCAGGAATGTTATTTTCTGGGATGGAGTCACAGAGCTCTTTCCCCAATTTATGATGAAGCCCAGATGGCACAAGTGTCTCACCAACACAGTAGTTTGTGTCTGTGCTTCCTCCTTCGAGCGACATAACAGCAGGAGGTTGTCTAAATAAAAAAGAATTCTCATGCACTTTGATCTCAGTGGATTTAGCGCCACCTCGATGCACTTTGAAAAAGTTCAGGGGGCGAGCGCATACTCGAACAAGAGACGCTTGTACTAGTAACACACCCCCTGAAACGCAAACCTGAGGAACCTCTGGTGTTTGTTTACTATTGGGATATGGAAATAGGCGTCCCAGAGGTTTATTGAGACAAACCACTCCCCCTATGTTACAAACTGGAGCGCACGTTTTATCGTGAGCATATGGAAGGGACGTTTCATTATGTAATTGTTGAAAGCTGACAAGTCCAGGATCCGTCTGAGCCCACCTGACTTTTTTGGAACTAGGAAATATTTTGAATAAAAGCCGGTTTCCTCCTCCCCTTGCGGGACCTGGGAGATCCCGTCTTTTAATACTAGCTCTTTCAGTTCTGTCTGAAGGGCTATTCCCTGCTCTGGGGATGTGAGCTTTGTTTCTAAAACACCGTTGAATTTTGGTGGTGCTTTTGAAAATTGTAGAATATAACCCTTACAGATTATTTGATTCAACCATTTGTTCAGCGTGCAAGCTGTGATCTATGCCTCACTGTGTGTTGTCAGAGGAGCAGCCTGAGTGCTTTGACTGGCAGGTGAAAATGAGTGAGCCTCTACCGCCGCCCAACGGATATTTTCCGCCATAACCCAAGGGAGGCTTTTTTTGAAAGGACTGTTGAACAGCCATTACGTCATGGTTCTTACCTGTGCATGTTTCAGCTTGATTATGAGAACGGGGTAAAAAAAAGTCTTGCTCAGAGCAGGCTCATGTGATTTAATCATTTGTGAAAGAACAGAAGGTTCTCTGTAACATTTAAACAGTTTACAACTCTGTAGCTTCATCCATCTGTTAGAGCGCGCCGCCTCCGCCGTGCGGGGAGGCGGGGCTGTAGAGGTCACTGAAAGTTTACCACCAGCAGGTGCAGTAGCTGCATAACGTTTTCTGTTTGTTTGTAGCAGCTCACCTTCGTCTTTTTATCATGTTTAAAGAGTTGTTTCGTGTCAACTTATTTGCTTAGAGGTGGAGATGTGTTCGTAAAAACTGGAAGAGGTGAATTCAACGTGTGTGAATAAAACACTGTTTTTCATGATAGTAATTTTATTTTCCTCACAAAATTCAC
>JBBPBX010014235.1:0-40411 GCA_038048925.1 Garcialebias charrua
GAGCACATCTCCACAAAAGTTTTTTGTGCCTGGTACTAAACTACCCAGCGATCCTGCACAAGACGTGAGTATCTGTAAACTTCAAACAACAGGCCGGCTGACAGGTGCAGGCACAGACCTCTCTGTGACCTCCCCAGCCCCGCCTCCCCACTCGAGTGTGGGGGCCAGCTCCTCCAGGTGTCAGCGATCAAAGAGCAGCGCATCACACACGAGAGTCAGAGACACCGCCGTTCTCTTAAACCGTGTTAAAAACCATGAGCCTGGCGTTGGATCATTTGATCAGACCAGGACTTTTAAGTTTACTCCTCTCAGTCATCCCGAGGTGAGCGCAGACAGCAAATCGTTCAAAAGAAGACGTTTGTCTCGTCTGCCGGGTTCAAACGAAGAGCCGAGCAGCAGCTGTGACGCGGCGCTCGGTGAACGCCCCTTTCTCAGAGGGCCTCCCATGGACCGACGCGGACTCTGTCCGCTTGGTGGCGGTCGAGGCCAGATTATCTCTTCTCATGAATCAGGACAGACAAGCAGCTCCGCTGTCAGACCACAGTGCAGAGTGGCTCCAGCTTTGCTCGCTAAACAAATGGCTAAAACGAGTAATCTGCCAGGGCTATTCCCTGCAGTTTGCGGGAGCACCACCCAAATTCAACGGGGTGCTACAAACAAAGCTAACCTCCACAGAGCAGGGGTTAGCGCTTCAGTCGGAACTTCAGGAACTATTGACAAAACACGTCATTTCCGGAGTTCCTCCCAACGAAGAGAGGACGGGGTTTTATTCAAAATATTTCCTCGTCCCCAAGAAGTCAGGAGGTTTGAGACCGATTTTAGATTTATCGATTCTCAACAGACACATCATGACTCGATCCTTCCACATGTTGACAACAAAACGTGTCCTCGAATTCGTGTCGAGGGGGGACTGGTTAGTGAGCATCGACCTCCGCGACGCCTACTTCCACGTTCCCATAGTAACCAAACACCGGAAGTTCCTCAGATTTGCGTTCCAAGGGGTCAGTTACGAGTTCAACCGTCTCCCCTTCGGGTATGCGTTGGCCCCCCGCACTTTCACGAAAATTATCGAAGCGGCGTTACAGCCGCTTCGTTCGAGGGGCGTCAGAATTTTATTCTATCTCGACGATCTACTGCTTCTGTCTGGCTCGAGACAGGAAGCGGAAGCCCAGACAGTCGATCTGGTGAATCATCTATCCCGCCTGGGCTTCGCGGTAAACTGGGAGAAAAGTTCTGTGATTCCAGCTCAGAAAATAACCTTCTTGGGAGTTGTTTTCTGCTCAGAGACCATGACAGCAGTCTTATCGGACCAGAGGAAGGACTCGCTGACGTCACTCCTCCGGTATGTCCAGCGTCACAGATCTGTACCAGCGTTATCAATAATGCGTTTATTGGGAATGATGGCGTCTGCCCACGCGGTTGTAAAACAGGGTTTGTTAAACATGCGTCGGCTACAGATATGGTTTGCACGACAGAGGATCGACCCGGTACGTCACAAACATCGCCGAGTCACGGTTCCGCCATCAGTAGAAGCGGATCTAGTGTACTGGGGGAATCCCAGGATCTTAGCAGAAGGGGTTCCCCTAGGGAAAGTGACGTCTTTTCAAATGATATTTACGGATGCGTCTCTCTCCGGCTGGGGAGGGACTTACCTGTCACAGTCGGTGAAAGGGGCGTGGCCGCCAGGCACGTCCCTTCACATAAACGTCTTGGAGCTTTTAACGGTGCACAAGGTTCTCAAACACTTTGCCCACGAGGTCAAGGGTCAGGATGTGCTTGTTCACACAGACAACAGGGCGGCAGCTGCTTACATCAACCGACAGGGCGGAGTAAGGTCAGCTCAGCTCCTGAACACAGCCAGGGAGCTGCTCTGTTGGGCCCACACACACCTGAAATCACTGAGGGCAATTTACATTCCAGGTGTGCTGAACACAGGGGCAGACATTATGTCCCGCGGCGGGCCGTTGGACAGAGATTGGACTCTCCACCCGGACTTAGCCTCCCAAATTTGGAGCAGGTTCGGGAGAGCAGAGGTGGACTTAATGGCCACCAGGGAAAACGCTCAGTGTCCCCTGTTCTACTCGTTAAGTCCTCGGGACAATCCCCCGTTGGGGGTGAATGCGTTTGCCCACAAACCGTGGCCTCAAACACTAATTTATGCTTTTCCTCCAGTTCCTCTACTATCAGCGCTGCTGGAGAGAGTGAAGGAGGAGAAGTTATCAATGATCCTGATTGCACCGGAGCGCCTGAATGCACCATGGTTCCCGGCGCTTCAGCAGCTGGCAGTCAGGTCATGGAGACTCCCCTGGAGAGACGACGCTCTCCTACAGGCGGGGGGAGCAATAAAGAGTTTTCCAGTGATAGGTCAACATCTTCTGGTTTGGTCGCTGAACGTGAGCGTTTAGAAAACCTTGGGTTTTCTAAAGACGTTATATGCACCATTCAGGGAGCAAGAGCAGTGTCCACTACGACTGTTTACGCGTCCAAATGGGCTGCTTTTCAGCGGTGGTGCCTGGAGAATCAATTGGATCCATCCTCATGTCCTCTGGGATCCATTCTGTCATATTTACAGCTACTGCTGGACAGGAATTTGGCCTTCAGCACAGTTAAGCTCTATGCTGCGGCAATATCTTCCTGCCACGAGGGGTTTAATGATAAAACTGTGTTTAGTCATCTCATAGTGAAGCGTTTCCTGAAAGGTGCCAGACGGTTAAGACCAGTCTCACGCACCTTGGCTCCACAATGGGATTTGGTTACTGTATTGAATTCATTAACTGAAGATCCATTCGAGCCATTAGATCAGATCCCGTTAAAGTTTTTATCCTTTAAAACGGCTCTGTTGTTAGCCCTAACATCAGCTAAGAGGGTAAGTGACTTGACAGGCCTGTCTGTTTCTCCCTCCTTTTTCAAAATTCAAGGAGATGGGAGCTCAGCTGAGCTTAGGCCGAACCCTGCTTTTATCCCTAAAAGCATCACGAGTTCATTTAGGTCCAGAATCATTACTCTGGACGGCTTTTGTCTTCCCCCTCACACCCGTGCAGAGGATGAACGTCTTCATTTGCTTTGCCCAGTACGAGCACTAAGGTGTTATGTGGCTCGCACTGCCGCAATACGAAAGTCTGATAAGCTTTTTGTTCATTTTAGAGGTCAGTCTCTAGGTCAACCTCTGACTTCTCAGCGGCTGTCACACTGGTTGTGTGAAGCTATTGCTCAGGCCTACAGCTCTGCGGGTCTCGAGCCTCCTGAGGGAATTAAAGCTCATTCTACTAGAGGAATCGCAGCTTCCACTGCCCTGTACAGAGGTGTTTCTGTGCAGGACATCTGCTTGGCGGCCTCCTGGTCGTCAGCCTCTCCTTTCATCCGTTTTTACTTACGAGATGTCTCCAGCTCTTCTCTGACTCATTCTGTTCTCAGGGTTGCTGCAGATTAAGTGTTTTCATCTTCAATAAAGTTTTATTAAGATGACACAGTGGTTTCTGTCTTTTATTGACTCAGACTATGAATATGCGGTTATTCATGGCCGTCAAATAAGAAGGTTGTCTCACCTGCTGCACCTGGTGTTCTCAACTGATGGTGCATTTTTCATATTATTGTGGTATTGGCGTCTCACAGAGTGTGTTATGGTTCCAATTAGACCCAGTGAGGCATGGACCATATCATGCTCCGCCTTTAACCCAATAGGCGTGGTTAAAGGGCGGAGCTACACGAAATAGAACGTTGGTTACGTATTGTAACCCCAGATTCTATGAGTGTAGCGTAGCCCTTTAACCCTGGGCCTCCCTGGCTCTTTTGGCAGAAGAAAAATATTGCCTTTTGGGAGCAGAACTATAGTCCACCTTGAATTTATAGTGGACATAGGTGGGGCCCACAGCAGGTGGGCGTGGACTAAAAGGTCTTCAATGTTGGCGCGAAGCGCAGGGACACACCCAATAGGCGTGGTTAAAGGGCTACGCTACACTCATAGAATCTGGGGTTACAATACGTAACCAACGTTCTTTAAGATCTATAAACGGTTATTTAAAAACAAATAAATGTTCTCTATATCCAAATACAAGTTTTGAAAAACAAACTTCAGGTTCTTTAGAACAAAAAGGTTCTTTAGAATCAAATGAATGCCTTTTATAACCAACAGAAGGTTCCTTAAAACATCTTGAACACCAAACAGACGTTCTTCAATCAGCTGAGGAGATAAACATCACGTTTACATTAGGAACTTTGACCCAATCTGTAGAACGATTTCTTGAATGTGGCCTCAGGTTGTTCCATCTCAGTTTTTGGGAAAAGAAAGCCTCTCAATAAAACGGCTGCTGACATGTTGTAAATGATGCAGCAGCATCTGGACTTTAACAGAACCAGAACCTTTGGGCCTTCTTCAGTGTTTTGTTCAGATAAAACCCATCAGGAGGTTCTGCTGAGCTCCCTGTAATATAAGATGTTCTACACCTTCAGAACCAGAAGAACTCTCACTGTGGAGTCATGTAAAAACCAGGTTCTGGCCCGTCAGAGCCCGATCAGAACTTTAAGTTTTATGTACTGTGACTGTGTGTTGTATGCCTTGTCTGGAGCCCGGGTGGTGGTGGGCGGTTCCTCCGGCCGATACCTCCTGGTGATTGGTCAGCTCCTCCTCCAGCTGCTGGGACTCCTCCCTGACGGCGGACAGGAAGTCGACAGGTGACTGACGAGGGGGCGTGGTCTTCTCCACGTGGTTATAGAGGCCCTTCCACATCCTGCAGAACACAAACAGCTTCAGTTTTCATCTTTGACACGTTTCGTTGTTCTGTCTCAGAACCAGGACCCAGGTCTTTCTGAAGTTTATTATTATTTTGCTGCAGTTCCTCACTTGAAGCAGTAGGGGGTGGTGTTGGGCCTCAGGACGCCCCGGGTCTGGCTCAGTTCCGCCTGGAACAGCGGGTTGGTGTACTCGGCTCGATCCTTCCACAGCTGAGGCCACACGCAGTGACTGCGCTGACGAAGCCTGCGGAGCCACAACAAACAAACATGGAATGTTTATTTTTATTTACTTTTTGTCATAAAATGTGAAAATCTCCCTAAAAGTGATAAAAAGTGATGAAACTAACAGACGGGTCAGGAGGCACAACAGGGAAAAAAACAACTGTGATGTTTTACTTTGAATATTTAGGAAGCATTTACACAGTTTGCCTTCATCTGTCTCTGAACGCACCATCCCTCAGACAGGAAGTATTTCCTGTTTTTATCTCATCTGTCCCTGAATGCACCATCCTTCAGACCGGAAGTATTCCCTGCTTTTTCCTCCTCGTCTGTCCCAGAATGCACCACATCTCAAACAGGAAGTATTTCCTGTTTTGTCTCCTCATCTGTCCCTGAATGCACCATCTCTCAGACAGGAAGTATTTCCTGTTTTGTCTCCTCATCTGTCCCTGAATGCACCATCTCTCAGACAGAAAGTACAGTATCTCCTGTTTTTTTTCTCAACTTCAGTCCCTGAATGCACCACCCCTCAAACAGGAAGTATTTCAGTGGATTTTAGGGTTCATTCTTTTGTATTTCGACATGTAGAAAAGTCAGTAAAGTTATTTAGTGAAGGGCAGCTGTGTGAAACCTTTGTGGTAAATTGATATTGTTGTGGTTGTGGAAGAAATAAAGTAAACATTGTACTGTATTGTTTTTATTTAAATTTGTCACGGTAGTTTAATTACAAATACCTGTTTAAGTGGCATCATTGAATGCATCTTCAATTCTTGGGGGTGGGGTGTTAATGTAAAAGCTTGAATTTAAGGGATTCTCGCTGTTTTTAGACACAATTAGGCCAAATTCTTCTTCCTGTCGAATCTCTTGGTTCTGTTTTAGCAGGAGTAAACGAGTTGACCCGGGTTGGGTCTCCAGGTGAGACTGGACCAGGTGGTGCGTTCAAGGAGCATGGACAGACAAACTACTAATAACCTGTGATCCTGTGACCCGGTTGGAGCTGGTCTCTGGGTTTACCCGCACCTAGGGTTGCCAACTCCTTGATAAATAAATAAGGGACACCTCTCGGCAGGGCTGGTCACCCCATTTACCCCCCCCCCCACACACACACACACACAAACACCCTGCCTGCCCCTCCTCACTTTGAAATCAACCTGAATCCATTTGGATATTGTTTTTGAATTATAAAAATATGTATAAACAAATTATTACACAATTAACCATTTATTTTTAGTGCAAATAGAATTGCCAGAAACAAACATATCTTTTGAAAATTATGTATCTTTCTTAAACAGACCTCTGTCCTGCTTATAAAAGTATGAAAATTTACACCAACACTAAAACACTAAACATTTAATGAACATAAGCATAAAATGAAATAATAAAAGTGAAATACTGAGTTTTTGCATAGTAGTATAAAAAGTATAAAAAGTATATCTATAAAATAAACTGAAGGTTCTGGCATTGACATTTGCAAAGAGTGGCAAAGCAGCATATGAGTTAATGTACACAGTATATGTATGAGGTAGTTGATGTTGGTATAGAGGTAAAGTGGCATATGCAGTAAGGCACATTGGGCATCCTTAAATAAGGCTAGTCAGAGAATACTGTATATGTATCAGCAGTAGTGTAGATATAAAAGTAGTGTAAATGTAAACAGTAGTAATAAATGTAAACAGTGAATGTAAACAGTAGTATGACTATAGGCAGTAATGTAATACAAACATTAGTGCAAATATCAGAAGTAGTGCAAACTGAATGAGCAGATGACCGAGAGTTTAGTGAATAACCTGTTTTGATGACACAGAGTCCAGTGTTAAAATCTTTGTGTTGTGTGGTAATGTGAAAAATTCATTAGTGACACATAGCCTATGTAGTGATAAATAAATGGAAAAACGTGTATTGTTTATATTTATAATTTAGCATTGTATTTAAACTACATTTTGAAATGTATTTATTAATTTACCTATATGAACTGTGATTTTTTTAAAGATGGACAAGGTTGTATGTTTGCATAATGGTTTGCATAATGTTAAGTAAATTCACAATTATGTATTTATTTGTACATGTCAATTGTACACATTTGTTTATAACTATCAATAATTAAACATGGTTCACCACTACACTGGAAATGATTGAATTTTTACCTGCCAACCAGGTGAAGACTTTCAGTGATCTTCTCCACTTCCTCAAAGGATATTTTTCCAGATGCCAGAGAGAGGGGCTGAAGGTGAAAGAGCCAGTTTTCCTCTGAGAAGTCAAACCACTTCTGGACAGAACTGATGGCAGTGTTTAAGAAGGCTGTAAAGTCCTGCCTGGCCACACCAGCTTCAGATGGCAAGAGACGCTGCAGCTTTTTTCTTGTTCCGTACCCGTAGAACCCATCATCTCTTCTCTGAATTAACCTTCTCAAAAAAGAGTCCATGATGGAAAAGAGGTCAACAGATGTGGTTACATTCCTCTCTAGCTTTTTGACCACCTCTTCAAACAGCATTTCTGCAGCAGTCACCTGTAATTAAGGGACAAAATAAAAAAATACTTTATAAATTTGTGTAATTTAATTTTTTATTTATATAATTATTTTTAAATATATTTTATGCATTCATTTTTCAATTCTACTTGTTTATTACAATAATATTCATATATATACAGTATATATATATATATTTACATACCATATCTGCCTCTGGTGTTGCCCGGTGCAGAACAAATTGGTCAAGGGTTCTCCTGGTTTTGTTGTCTTTCACGTTTCTTTATGTGTCCAACTGCAGAAGCATGCTGTTTCACATCACACTGTCCACTGTGGGCTACAGAAAAAGTACGCTTGCAGACAGTACAGCTCGCTTTGTAGCCATTATCATTCACGCGTTCCAGCCACACGTTCCTTTTCCCACTCGACTCTGTATTTTTGCAGCCGTTTCTTTTTTTTCCTGGGGGGAGTAGTCAGGCTCGAAGGTGATCTATGTTCACTGTTTAAATCACCTGAATGCTTGCCGCTGCCGCTTGCGTCCATGCTGCTTTCTTCTTCAAATGCTGTCGCTGACTCGCTGCCGTGTCTTCCGTAAACAGCCAAGACTGGACCAATGAGATGAGCCGGATTCTGTAGTTTCAATCACGTGTGTAAAGGGCTGTCAGCTCATTGGTCACAGAGCAGAGCGGCTTCTTAACCGTAATAATTGACATAAAAGCGCATCATTATTGATCAACTCCATTGACGTTGACAGAATAGTTTTGATTCTCACGATATTACGGGACAAAGTGCGTCCCGTAATAGATCAGTAAGGGACACGTACTTTTGTTTCTAAATACAGAACGATTCCGTTTTTCAAGGGACGGTTGGCAACCCTACCCGCACCTCATGTCCCGGCGTTCCTTCTCACAGTTCCCCAGGAAGGTGCCGTACTGACACGAGTACACGTGCGTGCGTACGGCGATGAGGAAGCGCTCGTTGAACTCAAAGGCACACGGGAACTGCTCCGACAGCTGCCACACACACTCCAGGAACTGGTCCAAGACGGGGGACACCTCTTTGGGATCCCCGTCCAGGTGAGCGTACCTGTGGAGCAGAACGTCTTGTTGACCGACGGTCCAAACAAACAGAACCAAAACAAGCAGAACCAAACAGAGAACCAAAACAAACAGAACCAAAACAAACAAACAGAACCAAAACAAACAGAACCAAAACAAACAGAAACAAACAAACAGAAACAAAACAAACAGAAACAAACAAACAGAAACAAACAGACAGAACCAAACAGACAGAACCAAAACAAACAGAACCAAACAAACAGAACCAAAACAAACAGAATGAAAGTTACTACTGTAACTATGGTTCTATGAATCCCGGATGACCGCCAGAGGCGGTGCTTAATAGCAGTGGATATCACTCTTGCGTATGCGCAGGTCGAGAATATTATACCAACATGGTCACGTGTGACCCCCGGGGATACCGGTGAGTCTATATAAGCACGTGACACCGGTAGCCCAGTCCCTTGAAATCTTCTCGTGAAAAACACGATGATTCCAAGGGACTGAACGCTCTGGCGGTCATCCGGGATTCATAGAACCGTAGTTACAGTCGTAACTTTCGTTCTATTTCATCCCTACTGACCGCCAGAGGCGGTGCTTAATAGCACTGGATGACTAATACCAACAGAGTCCTGAGGAATCAGACAAACAAACAAACAAGAGCCCACCTTACTGGAATGATGAACGCTGGGACAGGATTCCCTCCAGTGGGTGAAAGGCAGCCAGGTTAACCCTGTAAAACCTGGCAAAGGTGTTTGGAGATGACCAGGAGGCTGCAGCACATATAGCCTCCAAAGAGACCCCAGACATAGCGGCCCATGAAGCACTAATGCCCCTGGTGGAATGGCACCGCACACCAGCAGGAGGTTGGCGACCCTGTAAAACATACGCCTGTCCCACCATATCCACAATCCAACGTGTAAGACACTGCTTGGACAGGGCCTGCCCTTTGCGGGGCCCCGCGTAATAAACTGACTGTCAGACTGCCGCACAGAAGCTGTGAGCCTGACATACGCTTCCAGAGCCCGAACAGGGCAGAGAGGCTCATCAGGCCCGCCTGCAACAAAGCGAGCAAGCTGAAAGGGCACAGAGTGGCTCGCAGACGAGGCCACCTTAGGAAGAAACGCCACGTCAGGCCAGAGAGTAACGCCAGAACCAGCCGGGTTTCAGTGGTAACAGGACTCATGAACAGACAACGCGTGCAGTTCACCCACCCGCTTCGCCGAAGCCATGGCAAGGAGAAAAGCAGTCTTCTTAGACAAGTACTCAAGGCTCACTGCTGCCAACGGCTCAAATGGGGGAGAACGCAGCACAGTGAGGACGAGAGAGAGGTCCCACACAGGCACGACAGTGCGCAAGAGAGGGTGCAAGCGCCGGGCACCCTTCAGAAACACAGAAACGTCTTTGTGACGGCCTATCGTCACTCCATTCACTGCCGTATGCCAACAAGAGGTGGCGGCCACATAAACTCTCAAAGTGGACAGAGACCGGCCCTGAGAGAGCAGTGCCTGAAGGAAGGTTAAAATAACAGAAACAGAACAGTGCACAGGATCGTCATGTGTCTAAGATGACACCAACTGCTAAAAGCCTTCCACTTATGAGCGTACAGAACCCGTGTGGAAGGAGCCCAGGCATTAGACATTGTATGCCCGACGGCGCCGGCATACTCAGAGAACAAGACGCCGGGTCGTGTAGTAGCCAAACCCCGAGCCGGAGGTGGCTGGGATTGGGGTGCAGGATCCGACCCCCCAGCTGTGACAGAAGGTCCTGCCTGTGGGGAAGAGGCATTGGAGAGCTGCAACAGAGCCTGTACAGCAGTGGAAACCAGATCCTCCCCGGCCACAAGGGGGCCACTAGAAGAACCCAATGTCCCTCCCGAAGGACTCTCAGGAGGGTCGGGCCTATCAGGGGAAGCAACGGAAAAGCATAAGGCAGCACCTTCGGCCAGTCGTGCGCCAGTGCATCCTGACCCAGGGGACTGGCACCGTCCCCCAGGGAGAACCAAGCCGGACAATGCGTCATCTCCCGGGACGCAAACAGGTCCACAGACGCCATGTCGCAAGTCTCCCAAATGACCACAACCACCTCCGGGTGGAGCCTCCACTCCCCCGGTGGTGGGCGTCCCCGAGATAGAAGATCAGCTGCCCTCAGGCTGGCAAAAAGAGGGGTTGCCCAGGTCAAGAGCTTCCGGGTCAGCCTCAGCAAAATCAATGACCGTGTCTCCCCTTGATGATTGATATGAAAAACCACAGATGTATTGTCCAACCGCACCAGGACATGTCTCCCGCGCAGGCCGGGGAGGAAATGTCGCAATGCCCACCGCACAGCTTCCAACTCCAGGGCATTGATGTGTTGTAGTCTCTCTCGCGGGGACCACGACCCTCGGGCGATCTGTCGCTGCCACGACGCCCCCCCCCCCAATCCATGGTGGACGCGTCGGTAGAGACAACCTCCCGACGAGCCGGCAGCAAGCCCAGTGGAACCCCCACGGTCAGAAATGCCGTGTCCCGCCACTGAGCCAGTGACGTGAGGCATGGAGAAGACACCAGCAGTTTCCTACGTTGGTGTAGTGCACAAGACAGGCGTAGCCTCAGGCCGTTAAGCCACATCTGCAGTGGCCGCAGAGACAACAGTCCCATGGGTACCACTGAAGCAGCTGCAGTCAGCTTGCCTAACAGACAAAGGTAAGCAACGAAGGAGGTCGCAACCGGGTAGGGCAGCATTCGAAGAATGCCCCCGACATGTTGAGGCGACGGGCGAGCAGTCATGGTGAAGGAGTTCAACGTGACCCCAAGAAACATGACCTCTTGGGACGGAACCAAGGCGGACTTCTGCCAGTTCACACGAAACCCTAAAAGGTCTATGTGATGGAGCAACGTGCGTGTGTCCGCCGCTACCCGAGTTTCTGTGGGTGCACATACGAGCCAATCGTCCAAGTAAGGCAGGATCTTCAGCCCCTTTGCCTGTAGAGGACGCAGGGCCGCAGCCACGCACCGCGTGAACACACGTGGGGACAGAGAGAGACCGAATGGAAGAACCCTGAACTGAAAATGCTTGCCCTGAAAGGTGAAGCGGAGAAAACACCAATGGCGGTGTGCAATTGGAACATGAAAGTAGGCGTCCTTCAAGTCGACCAAGGTGAACCAGTCGCCTGGGGAGATCGTCTGAAGCACATCCTTGATGCGCAGCATGCAGAAAGGGATGGTCTTTAAAAACACGTTGAGACCCCTCAGGTCCAAAATTGGACGGAGGCCGCCAGTCTTTTTTGGGACTAAAAAATACTTTGAATAAAAGCCCCCTGGATCCCGCAGGGGGTCGACAGGCAATACAGTGCCCTTGGCCAGCAAGACGCCTATCTCGTGGTTCAGATCCTGGACCTTCACCTGGTCGCGAATCACCGTCAGCCGGACTCGACCAGGAACAGGAGGGCGGCGGTGGAACTGTAGTGTGTAACCCCGAGTCAGTGTAGACACCACCCAAGAGTCGGGAACGAGGGCGGGCCAACGACTGAGTTGATCTGGGGAAAAATGTCCCACCGCCAACTCTGTATCATTTCCGAAACCCCTTGCCCTTAAGAGGGCGGGAGGGCTGCCGAGTAGAGTGCCTGGGCTGATAAGTAACGCGAGCCCCTGGGGACATCCCACTGGCCAGGGGAAGGCCCCGCAGCAGGCCGAGACCACCCGATGGAGTGTGCAGGCTGTGTCGGATAAGTACGCAAAAAAGACGTAGAGGCACCCCCAGCATGACGTTGCGACCGCCTGCGATGAAGGCCAGCCAGCTGTTGCCTGGTATGGGAAGCTTAGGCCGACCGCTCCAGAGCTGCAAGTGCAGCAGAGCCAAACAACTCCCCAGGGAGCACCGGAAGACTCAACAAGGTCCTCTTACAAGCTTCCGTAAGAGGAGACTGCGCCAACCACACCTGGCGTCGTGCCTGGACAAAGGTGGACAGAGCACAACCAGTTTCCCTCGACAAAAGAGCAAAAGTATGAAGAGATGTGTCCATCAAACTTAGGTAGGCGCATCAATCTCCAAGCCCTCCAGAGAGGCAGAGAGTCCCAGTAACAGATGCGACAAGGAATTGCCGAGTAGTCCCAATCTAGCCCCCGAATCATAAGCTCTACAGAGCAGACCATCAGTCACCCGACACCGAGGCCGAGGACACCTAGCATTAGCTCTCAGGACCTCATCCGGTGCCACGATGAGGGAAGCTATGGCAGGTTCAACAAAGGGCATATGACCGAAGCCAAACGCGGGCGCATTCTGCACGGCCGCCAGAACCCTGCCATCAGAGGTCAGCCGTTAAAAGGCCTTAGTGTCCGCCCAACAGGCATGAACCTCCTTCATATAGGGGGCAGAAGGGGGAACCAGAAAGGACGACCTAGAAGGAGGATGCCGAAAGAAAACACTTGAAGTATCAGATTGGCACAGCGGAAAGTCTAGGTGCAACTGAGCGAGTGCAGTCCTCAAGGCGCCCACTACCGAACCCTCCTCCCCCGACTGAGAGCCGGAAGAGACGCGAGCTGGCGGTTGACACATGCAAGCCCGAGTCAGAGGGATCCTGAAAATCAGTACCAGACGTCGCCAATGATATAGCGTCGTTGCCCGGAACAAAGAGTCCTGAACTCACGCCCAGGTCAAGGCCTCTCGTCAAACCAGAGTCACCCTCGTCCTGAAGGGACTCGGGTAGTGCTTTCACCCGCTCCAACTCAGAAGTGAGACGGGCCACCTGCCCAGAGAGACACTCTGAATCCCTGGCGCTCTTCTTGGTCCTCCTCCGTGGAGGTCCCATAACCTCAGGAACCACACGCTCAGACAGAACCAAACAAACAGAACCAAAACAAACGGAACCAAAACAGACAGAACCAAACAAACAGAACCAAAACAAACGGAACCAAACAGACAGATTCAAACAGACAGAACCAAACAAACAGAACCAAACAAACAGAACCAAAACAAACAGAACCAAAACAGACAGAACCAAAACAGACAGAACCAAACAGACAGAACCAAACTTCTATTCTCCCTCCAGTGGAAACTGCAGAGCTTTTGTCTGTCGCTCTCAGTTTCAGTTTATTCTGGTTCTGTTCTGGACCCACAGAACCATGTAGAAAATCAAAGAAGCGGTCCGTTTATCAGGCTAGGGTCAGATTTCAGGAACAGCTCAAGGAACGAACTGGACCCAAAGTTGATCTGACGGTTCTTCTCCAGTTTTTGTGATTTAATCTGAAGACGTGGTTCTGATCCACGTCATGTTTTGATTGATTTTTGGATTGAATGGAAATGAAACGTTGAACGATCAGAACCTGTTGAGACTGAAGACGACGCAGAGACAACAGGAAGTATTTATCTGATCCACTGACCTGTGGGAGAACTTGTGTCCAAATGAAACCCAGTCCCTCTCTATCAGAACCTGGAGGACGAGCAGATGGTCAGGAGGACGCCTGTCTCTGTGTGTGTGTCTCTTTGTGTGTGTGTGTTACCATGAGTCCTCGGATGGTTCTGTAGAACGGGTCCAGCAGGATGCTGGCCACAGAGCAGGCCTGGGCCGTCCGGTCCCATCCATCTGAGCAGTGGACCAGAACACTGACTCCTTCATCAGCCACCGCCTGGACACAAACACCACATCAGAACCAGAACCTCAGCCCACCTGGACACATGGAGACCCTATCAGAACCAGACCCTATCAGAACCAGTTCTGGTTCTGAACTCAGATCAAGAAAACTTTTTCCCTCGGGTTCTTTAAACTGAAAAAGGTTCTGATGGACAGCCGGTTGTCGGGTCCGTCCATCCTCCTGTCGGGGGTTGTGTTGCAGAGGTCTCAGGTCCAGTTGAGAACCTCAGAGAACTTGGACCTGAAGTGGACCTCAGACCCCACTAAAGCCCGTGTTGTGGTTTCAAGTTGGAACCCGGGTTCTAAAGGCTCAGTGAGCGAATGCAGAGAAAGAAAGATCTGCGTTTGGACCGAGATGGAAACGACCCAAATGAAAACATCAGCTTCTGTAACGTCACGGGCCAGACTGGACTCTGAGGTCGGTTCTGGTCGGGAACCTCAGACTTCTGAGCTGAACTTTCTTTTGTTGACGGACGTTTCAGATGATTCCTCTGACTTGAAATCTTAACTTCTGAGTACATCAATGTTTCTTCCAGAAAGTCTGGGTCTGTCCCGGGGTCTCCTCCCAGTGGGACGTGTCCAGAAAATGTCCAGAACCAGGAGACTCCAGGACAGTTGCAGATTTTCTGCCTGCCTGTTTGAAAAACACGACGCTCCTAAAGTTTGGTCAGGTCTGTAATGAAGCAGCTCCTGGTTCTGGACCTACAGAGAGCCGGTCCTTCTGGACCAGAACTGTGTCACACTGAAGTCCTACTAACCCTGGCGATGAAGACTCCAGCGTCCAGAATGGCTTTGATGTGTTTGAGCCAACCAGAGTTCTCCAAACCCCACAGGAAGTCGGTCATGGATGGAGAGCGCATGTCGCCAACTGCAGAAGAAGAAGAGGAGCGTTACGCCGCCCAGCCCACGTTCTTTACGTTCTCCTTGAAAACGTCGGATCCAGACGGACTGACCGTCGACGACCCTCTGCTGGCTGCTCCTCATCACGTGGATGTTCTCGATGCCGACGAACTGCAGCTTGATGTTGCTGTAGTGGTCCTCGTTCTCGTAACCTTTCCCTGCTGCTCTGTTTGCCATGGCGTTCAGCTGCACACACACACACACACACACACACACACACACCCCACTGTTAGCATTACCGTATTTTCCGAAATATAGGTCTCAGTTTTTTGCCTAATTTGCATGCCCTGCGACTTATAGAGAGGTGAGACCTGTTTATGGATTTTTCCCCATAGTTTTAGACCAATTTTTGGCTCAGATATGACCGTTTTTCATTTTGGCAAAAAATGGTACAGTACCACTTTTGTCAGAAAGCAATTACAGGGAACCCCCGACCTACGACTCCACCGACCTGCGAACCACGGGACCTACGAACGAGCCAAAGTAGAAGAATACCATCGACGTACGGCAGAAAATACGTGACCTACGAACGAGCCCCATTACAAGTATATAATCGAGCTACGGCGTAACTGCGTCACACACGGCAATCGGCGAGGTGGGGGAGGGGATTGCCCCTTGGCTGTTGTTAGTTGGGCATGACAGTGGAAAAGTAAATGCTCCCAACATTCATTGTTGAGCAAGATGCAGGTTTGATCATGAGAAAAACATCTGTCTACCTACACTTCAGTCAAAGTAAGACAATTTTGTTTCATTTTTCTGCTGCTTCTAGCTTTTTCTGAGTTCATGGACTTCTTTCTCATGCACATGGACACTCATCAACGCACTGGTTGCACTGCTGCTGTTCTGATGTTAAAAGCTGCACTTTGAGAAGTGTTCATGTGTGATTGTTGACATCATTTTGCTGATGTGATTTCCAGCTGATTTCCTGCAGTTCTGATGTGAAGTTACTGATGTACAGTTACTGTGTGTGTTTATGGATGCATGTGTGGTGTAATGGTTTAGATAAGTGTTTGTAAATAAAGTTCTGTGCATGTTTATGGGCCAGTATGTCAGTCTCATGCTGTTAAATGTGTGCGCGGCGCACCGTTAGCGGTATTTCCGCGACCTACGAACAGAATAACGACCTACGAACGGGACGCAATTTTCACCCCCTACCTACGACCGGATCGAGCTGCGAACGGTTCTTAGGTCCCGAACTCGTTCGTAGGTCGGGGGTTCCCTGTATTTGGTGGTCATTTACAAACTATTAACTGCTGGAGTTGTTTGAGCTAAAATTAGATTTATTTATAATTTATTTTCGCAGCGCACGCGACCGTTTGGAAGACGTCAAAGCGAAACAATTTAAATCCAGCAGATTTGACCATTTCAGAGTCAGAGAGTCTTTATTGTCATTTGCACCGCATGTGGTGCATGTGATGAAAACGAGATTATGTACACAGGGTCCCAGTTACATCCTACATCAAAAAGTGAGAGGAAAAACATTAATAACATCTAGGATCTGACTATGGAGGAACATCAACTAGAAATACACTAAGCACTAATGTAATAGAAAAACATCATTATAAACAGCAGCACCAACATAATAATAATGTCACATTTTTGTCATCTGTGTATGTTCCCATACAAGACGAAATTTGACTCTGCATTTAACCCAATCACCACCAGGTGGGGCAGTGTGGCAGCTATAGAAAGCGCGCCGGGGAGCAATTGGGATGAGATGTGCTGCTCAAACACACCACAAGTTATGCCGTGACTGGGGTTCGAACCTGGGTCCTTCGGGTCCCAAGTTGGTTTCCTTGCTACTACACCATCTTGGCCCCATGAGTCTGTATGAGCAGATGGCCACAGATGAACACAGCAACAAGAAACAGATCAACATCAGCATGATGTGATATTTTGCAGTGATTATTCTTATTATTTATTTATTCATGAGTCTAACAGCCTCAGGGTAGAAGCTGTTCCTCAGTCTAGTGGTTCTACATTTGATGCTCCTCAACCTCCGTCCTGAGGGGAGTGGGGCAAAGAGTGTGTGTGCTGGGTGAGTGGGGTCTTTCATGATGCAGGTGGCTCTTTTCCTGCATCTGGAGGTGTAAATGTCTGTGATGGTGGGGAGACTGACTCCAACAGACTTCTGTGCAGCCTTCACCACTCTCTGCAGAGCTTTTCTTTCTGCAGCTGTGCAGCCTCCATGCCACACATTGATGCTTACGTGAATTTATTAAGGAACGGTTAAGCTAAGACACATCTTTGCTATAATTTTCAGCAGACAAATAATTGTTTTTACCGTGTTAATCTTGTTAAAAGTCCTTCCGTGCACGCTTCTGTGGCCGCCATTTTCAGCAGGGCAAATGAGGCGCCGACGCGTCGCGTAACGGTGACGCATAATAGATGCGACTTAAATAAAGGTGCAACCTGTTTATGGATTTTTCCAATTTATTGCCAATAATTGGACAAAGCGACTTATAGAAGGGTGCGACCTATCAGGCGGAAAATACGGTACACTCCATGTGTGTGTGGGTGTGTGTGTGTGCAGGTGCATGTGTGTGTGGGTGTGTGTGTGTGCAGGTGTGTGTGTTACTTTGGGCCGGGTGTCGACCACGTAGATGAATTCACTTCCAGGGTTGGACTTCATCACAGCCTGCAGCATCATCTCGTCCTCCTGACAGCGAGCGCTGAAGCCCGACAGAGGCTGACTGCACCGACACACGGCCGCCTGCAGAACAACAACAACCATCATCCTCGTCCTCAGAGTGTGTGTGTGTGTGTGTGTGCCAATGAAGCTCCAGCACTGACCAGTGTGTCCTGGTGGAAGAAGGACAGGACAGGAAACCGTCCTCGGCTCCTGAACCTGGAGCTGCCCACGATGACGGCGGGCGTGGCCGTCTTTGGAACAAAGAGCTCAGAAGGATACGTGTCACACACCTGCAGGACACACACACACACACACACGCACACACACAGGTTGTGGGTTTTCTACAATCTTCACATTTGGGACATCAAAAACCTGTTCAAGTCATAAAACATAAAGAGCTGGTTTTAAAGATCCACTGACATCATCTTTGAACTTTGCTTGAAATGATACAACATAAATATCTTGTATCATTCAACTATGTTCGTTTTTGTAAACAAAATGATAAATTAATGAAAATTCCTTTCAAAATGAGTTTAAAATTAAAAACCGTGTTTCTTCAAGGAAAATCTGACTACACGCGAATGCAACATCTGTGACGTAGGATGGAGAACCTTCAGTCTGTGTGCTAGGATAACTCATAACGTATTCTCTGCCAGATCGCCTTTTTTTTGTATAACTTGAAAAATACTGTTACGTTGTGTCACATTTGGGTGTTCTAATATCATCAGTGAACAAGTGAGCCTTTTCACTTTCCCAAAAGATGAAATACTTCGTCAAGTATGGAATAAATAAAGCTGCCCCCCCTCCCTCGCTTCCTGAAAAGGTAAGACTCAAATAAATACGGGTGCAGACCTAAATTAGAACCTGCTGTTTCTGCTCATCTAACTTTCTGCTTCCCAAACTGAAGACAAATCGCTCAAATCTTCACTTAGATTGACTAATTTCGTCGTTTTATTTCTTGTTCGCCATGAATATTTAAAAGGGGCGTTCTAAAGACGTTCTCCTTGGAACGTCACATATGTTGCATTCACGTGTAGTCGGATTTTCTGTGAAGAAACACGGTTTTTAATTTTAAACTCACTTTTAAAGGAATTTTCATTAATATATCATTTTGTTCGCAAAAAGGAACATATTTGAATGATACAAGATATATATATTGTAACATTTTATGCAAATTTCAAAGATGATGTCAGTGGACCTATAAGCTCGACTTTCAAAATAAAATCATAGCTGTTCTCCACAATAAGAGCCTGACTCTGCTGGATGGTTCTGTTTAATATAGATGGTTCTGCTGGTTCTGTTTAATATAGATGGTTCTGCTGGTTCTGTTCAGTAAAGGCCCACCTCCAGAGGTTCTGTGTGTCTGAAAAGTTAATTTAAATATTGCTCTAGTTTGACAGCAGTGATTTCTGGAGGTGAAAACCTGCAGACGTGATGAACTCCAGGGTTCATTTTTACTTTAAAAATGGGTTATTTTGTCAGAAAAAGTATGTTCTAATGAGATCAAATCCATGTGGAGGACCAGCATGTGATCCTGGACTGATGAAGACTCTCTGCAGGAGGGGACAGCAGTTTGTCCATGTCCACTCAGAACACTAGTTGTTGTCCAGGCTCTAATCACTGTCTGGAGGCTCTGCGGGCGGTTAGAGCACTTCAGAGCCTGACCCAGTTGGACACTGACCCAGTTGGACACTGACCCAGTTGGACACTGACCCGGTACTCGCTGTTGGCTGCTGTGAGGACCCACAGGTTGTTGGGGACCCCCATCCTCCTGTAGTCTTCCATCAGGTCCATGAAGGTCCAGGACTTCTCTCGCTCCTCTTTGTTCACGCTGGGGTTGAAGGACAGACAGAAGAGCTCGCTGAACTTCTCTGAGGAGGAAGATCAGAGTCAGTGATGAGTCCACATCCTGTTTAGAGTCCTGATCGTAAACACACACACACCTGGTCGAGACAGACGCAGCAGCGAGGCGTGGACGTCCACACAGTCTCTCTCCTGGGGGACGAGGACCTGGAAGACTCGGAAGTCCTTACAGCGAAGGATCAGACTTCCTGAAGGCATGGTGGGCGGCCTCTCCACACTGCTCACCATGCTGTGCAGCACCTGAGACAGACAGACAGGCAGACAGACAGACAGACAGACAGACAGACAGACAGACAGACAGACAGACAGACAGACAGACAGACAGACAGACAGACAGACAGACAGACAGACAGACAGACAGACAGACGTTGGGTCACGTGATCAGAGGAAACATGGCGTCGTGAAGACTTCTTGCAGCAGACAGACACTTAAAGTGTGGGTGACATGATTTTTTAACTATTCATAAAATTGCTCAAAATATATATATTTTATCATTCAGCTATGTTCGTTTTTGCAAACAAAATGATAAATCAATTTAATTTTGATTTTAAAGTGATTTTAAAGATTCAGTCTGCAGTTTTTGGTAGAACGCAGCACTTGGGAAAATTTTCATCTGGGAAAGCATTCTGGTCCCTCCCACTGTCGGTGAAATTCAGCTCTGCTTCCGAATGCTCCGCCTCCACTACATTTCCTGTCAGCAGCTGCGAAGTTCTGTGTTTATATGTTAATAAAACATTCTAAAAAATAAAATAAAAACAGGGAGCGCTGGTCCAGCACACCAGAACACCATGAAATCTGCAGAGCTGCGCGCAGCCACGCTGAACCCGAGTTTAATTCGCTCGTGACAAATTCACCCATTTCCTCAATGTTTCTGTCATGACTCAGCGGAGGATGAAGCGATCACTTGACTTTTGGCAAAAAACAAAAGAAAAGTCCAGATCAGAGATGAAGAAGTCTCAGGAAGTCCAACATTTCACTGATCACATCAACTCTGTGGATAAATATATCAAGTTCACACGAGAAGATGTAAGAAATGGCAGGTTGGCTTTCTTGGACTGTGAGGTCTCAGTTTCTGATAGAGGAAATTTGCAAACTGAGGTGTACCGCAAACCCACACACACAGACCAGTATTTACAGTTTGACTCCCATCACCCTCTGGAGCACAAGTTAGGAGTCATCAGGACTCTGTATCACAGAGCAGACAGCGTCCCCACTAACTCAGGAGCCAGACAGAAGGAGAAATCACACACAAAACAGGCTCTAGAGAAATGTGGATATCCTAACTGGGCCTTCCTGAAAGCAGAGAAGAAACCCAAACAGGACTCCAGCCAGCCATCAGGTGAAAAGAAGGAACCCAGACCCAGACCAGTGGTCATTCCGTATGTTGCGGGAGTTTCAGAGACATTGAGACGTTTATTTTCTAAACACAACGTCCCAGTGGCTTTTAAACCCCAAAATACATTACGGCAAAGACTGGTTCATCCCAAAGATCCAGTCCCCCGGCACAAACAGAGTAATATTGTGTATGCTGTTCAGTGTCAGGAGGGCTGTGATCAGTCTTATATCGGGGAAACTAAACAGCCACTGGCCAAAAGGATGGCCCAGCACAGAAGATCAACATCATCAGGTCAGGACTCTGCGGTCTACACTCATCTCCAGGCCAGCGGTCACTCTTTCAGGGATGAAGATGTTCACATCCTTGATAGAGAGGAACAATGGTTTGAGAGAGGAGTAAAGGAGGCCATCTTTGTGAAAAGAAACCATCCATCATTAAACAGAGGTGGAGGCCTCCGGGTTCAACTGTCCCCCTCCTACAATGCTGTTATTGCTGGTATCACTCATGGGGACATGGGGACTTCATCTAGACATTATAGGAGCAGTTCCTCCTGCCACCTCCTATTTCCTCCTGCAGCCCTCTCTCTCCTGCTGTGGCAGTCTCTCTCCTCCTGCATCTTCCTCTCTCCTTCCTTTAGGAGGTGCTTCTAACATTAGTTTTCAGATCTATCAAAGCGGAATCATCAGGAGTCCAGACTAACTCCTCCCCTTGATGACATCACTCAGGTCAGAGCATCCACGTGGACCGTCCACACACTTCACTTCTTCTTCTTCTGGCCTTTCCTTCTTCAGGGGTCTTCAAAGTAAGTCATCGTGCTCCATCTCACTCTGTCCTCACTCCAACCACCTCCATGTCCTCTCTAACTGCATCCATGTATCTCCTCTTTGTCTTTTCACACACCTCAGGTATAAATGTGGAAGAAGACGATCAGAGGTGATCCAGAGCTGCAGAACAAACGTTTTCTAAACTGAAAAACAGAATCTCTTCATGTTTGCTGAGAAAACGACGAAGGAAATAAAAACTGATCGTGTTGATTGATCACATGATCAGAACTGATTTGGTGTTCAAACCAAGTCAGAAAACGTGATTTCATTAAAACGTGACAGAACCTTGACTCCTGTCAGCTCAAAGTTAATTTCTTGAACTCTGACGCGTTTCTTCTGTTTTTATTGTTTAAAACGTAGAAACTTTGATTCCTCTCAGATCCGTCCAGTTTCAGGACCAGAGGGTTGAAACGTGTCTTCATTCAAGTTTTATTATTTCTAACTCTTCAGAGACGTGACAACATTAAATCAACCTGAAAGTTTTATTTTGTAAATATTTTCTGAGAATTTCAGAGGAGTATCTGGAGGTCCGTTTATCAGAACCTGAGTCAGAGGACGGTCTGTCTTACCCACGTCTCCTTGCGTGTCTCGGGGTTGTTCTCTACGAAGATGGTGTGAGTGGCGGACAGGTAGAGGGTCCCGACCGTGGCTTTCCTCTGACTTGAGGACCGGTCCAGGAGACGGACATTTTCCACCTGGAAGGGACAAAATCCAAGAACCATCATCAGGAGGCCAGCAGAATATTGGTCATGATTCTCTGCAGGTTTAGACCAGAAGTCTGGACTCTGGACCTGATTCACTGAACGTCCAGAGGTCTGGACTCTAGATGTGGTTCGCTCTGAAGTCAAGTCAACTTTATTTATAAAGCATATTTAAAACAGCTGCTGTTACCAAAGTGATTAACAATAAGATCAAGGCAGTAATTTAAAGAGGAAAAAATACAACAAATGAATTAAAAGCATCAACAGAGAGTGGTGAAGGCTGCACAGAAGATGTTGGAGTCAGTCTCCCCACCATCACAGACATCTACACCTCCAGTAGAGGACCACCTGCATCATGAAGGACCCCACTCACCCAACACACACACTTTTTGCCCCACTCTCCTCAGGAAAGAGGTTAAGGAGCATTAAGTGTAGAACCACTAGACTGAGGAACAGCTTCTACCCTGAGGCTGTTAGACTCATTAATATCTAACCAGAATAATCACTGTGAAATATCACATCATGTTGCTGCTGATCTGTTTCATGTTGCTGTGTTCATTCGTGCTCATCTGCTCACACAGACTCATGTTCGTGCTGCTGTTCGACTTTTTTTTTTGCTACTAGTGCTTGGTGTTTTTAGTTAATGTTTTTCTTAGTTCATATCTTAGATCTTATTACTGTTTTCCTTTTACATTTTAATTTTTCATTCATTCATTCAACCTTTATTTAGTCAGGTAAATCTTATTGAGCCTCGAGGGCTCATTTATGAAAGCGACCTGATACTTTTTTAATACTTTTATTTACGGGGCGGCCGTGGCGTAGTGGTAATGGCAGTCGTCCCCCGATCCGAAGGTTGGAGGTTCGAATCCCGAGTTCCAACACCATGTGTCGTTGTGTCCCTGGGCAAGACTCTTAATCCTGAGTTGCTCCCGGTAGGACTGGCTGGTGCCTTGCATGGCAGACTACTGCTACCGGTGTATGAATGTGTGTATGAATGGGTGGATGGCTGGTACTGTGAAGTGCTTTGGGGCCCCTCATAGGGGGCTGGAAGGCGCTATACAGTATAAGTAAGCTCCATTTACCATTTACTTTTGTTGGATGTAACTGAGACCCTGTGTACACAATTTCTTTCCACCACATATACCACATGTGGTGCGAAGGACAACAAACCTTAAATCCTTGAAAGGAAAACTATAAAAACACAAAACAATAAAATACTAAATCAAATCCCACTGTGTTAAAAGCCAGTGAAAACAAGTGTGTTTAAAATATATTTAAAAACAGGAAGTAAAGGGGCCTGTCTAATGTTTGGGGGGCAGATTGTTCCAAGGTTTAAGGCCTACGACTGAAAAAGCCCAATCTCTGAGCTTCAGCTTGGTTTTTGGTACAACCAAAAGCAGCTGATCTGATTAGCTCAGCGCCCGAGTAGGAACATAAGGTTTAGTTTATTCATTCATTTTATAATAAAATACAAAACAATACAACATTATACAACAAATAAATATACAACACATACCGTAAATAAAATGAAGGGTAGCAGTAAGAAGAAAAAAATCTTATTTTAACTGCCCCCTCTTACAATCAATCAAATCAAACAACAATCAACTTTAATAAAAAATAATAAAAAATAATTCACCATAAATATCAAACTAGAAAGCAACATACAGTACATAACAGTATTTCATTCATACCTTTGCAATAGTCCATTTTTTAAATCATTTTCTTAAATGTAATCATTGTTATTGCATTTTTTACTTCAGTCTCCAAACCATTCCACAATCCAATTCCTTGAATTGAGGTTGACCGACCCTTTAAACTGGTTCTATATTTTGGTTTAATAAATATTTCTATTTTTAAATTAGTAGGTTGAAGTAAGTCAGAGAGATATGAGGGTGTAAGGCCATTTAGGCACTTGGAGGTCAAATGGAGGATTTTAAAATAAATTCTGACACATACAGAAAACCAGTGAAGGGAGGATAGAACTGATGAAATCTGCTCAAACCTTCGAGTTCCTGTTCAGAGCCAAGCGGCAGCACTAGACAAGCTAAAGAGGTGAAAGGGCGACCTGACTGACCCCAACATAAAGCATGTTACAGTAGTCTAGTCGGGTTGTAATGTCCATGTAAACGCATGGAGTATTTTTTTCAAGGTCAGATCTGGTCAACACTGACCTAAACTTTGCTATATGCCTTAACTGGAAAAAGCTTTTCTTAAAAACATAACCTGTTAATTAAACCTAAAATCAGAGTCTAAAACCATCCAGAGATTTTTAACAGACTGCTTAAGATGTGTCTCAAGAGAGTCAAGATTTACACAAAACACAATAACTTCAGTTTTCTGATCGTTAAAACTTATAAAATTTGAAGCCATCCACGCCTTAATGTCATCAAGACATTTTTACAGAGTCTGAATGCAGCAAGAACTATTGGGTTTTAAAAGGCAGATAAATATGACAATCATCAGCATAACAATGAAAAGAAAGACCATGCTTCCTCAGGATAGACCCCAAAGGTAGCAGATCCAGTGAAAACAGAACGGGTCCAAGAATCGAGCCCTGTGGAACCCCGTAGGAAAGAGGTGCTTAAGTAGATAAAATATTATCAACATTAACACAACAGCTCCTGTCACTCAGATAAAAACGGAACCATTCTAATGCTGCACCTGTAATCCCAACCCAGTGTACCACGGTATAAGGTGTTCAACAGTATCAAAAGCAGCGGTAAGGTCCAGGAGTACATCACAAGTGGAGCAGAGTCTTTTGCTTAAATAATGTTTTTACAAACCTTCACTAAAGCGGTTTCGGTGTAGTGTAATTTTTTAAAACTAGAATAAAAGATCCCAAAAAAAAATCCTCATTCAAAAACGCATTTAACTGACTGAATCTCTCATCAAGATCTGTTTTTTTTGGAGGTTCTTCTTCTTCTTGTGGTATTTTTTGGCGGTTGGCAAACAACTTAATGGTGCATGACCGCCTCCAACTGGTAAGGAGTGTGGATCGGGATTCTACTAATAATATTGGTGGTGGGGGTGGGTGACAAAAACAACAACAACTAGAGAATACTTTATAATCGTTAATTAAATCCTTCCAAATAAACCAGTATTTCGAAGAATCTGCAATGGATAATATTTCTCTTCCCTTATAACACTTCTGATAATTTGTATCTTGTTTGAATCTTTTCAAGATTTCGGGTAAGAATATATCTTTCCTTATATTTATTAGAGTCAGAGTCAGAGAGTCTTTATTGTCATTTGCACCGCATGTGGTACATGTGATGAAAACGAGATTATGTACACGGGGTCCCAGTTACATCCAACAACAAATGCAAGAGAAAAACAGTAATAACATCTAGAATTAACTAAGAAAAACATCAACTATTAATACACTAAGCCTAATATAGTGGGAATAAACAGCGGCACGAACATGAGTTTGTATGAGCAGATGGTCACAGATGAACACAGATGAACACAGCAACAAGAAAACAGATCAGCATCAGCACAATGTGATATTTTGCAGTGTTTATTTTAATTTTATTTTTATTTATTCATGAGTCTAACAGCCTCAGGGTAGAAGCTGTTCCTCAGTCTAGTGGTTCTACATTTGATGCTCCTCAACCTCCGTCCTGAGGGGAGTGGGGCAAAGAGTGAGTGTGCTGGGTGAGTGAGGTCTTTCATGATGCAGGTGGCTCTTTTCCTGCATCTGGAGGTGTAAATGTCTGTGATGGTGGGGAGACTGACTCCAACAGACTTCTGTGCAGCCTTCACCACTCTCTGTAGAGCTTTCCTCTCTTCAACTGTGCAGCCTCCATGCCACACGTTGATGCTGGAGCACAGGATGCTCTCCACTGCACACCTGTAGAACGAGGTGAGAACTGGGCTGCTCAGACCAGCACGTCTCAGCCGTCTGAGGAAGTAGAGTCTCTGATGACCTTTCTTGATCAGGCTGGTGGTGTTGTTGCTCCAGCTGAGGTTATCATTCATGTGTACACCCAAGTATTTGTAGCTGGAGACCACTTCCACTGCAGACCCACCTATTTTCAGTGGGGCGTGGGTGTGTTTGTTCCTTCTGAAGTCCACAATCATCTCCTTTGTCTTCTTCACATTCATGTGAAGATTATTCTCTTTGCACCAGCTCTCCAGATGTTCCAGTGTTACAGTGTAACATAACGTGTTCTACCGTTTCTTCCTGGCAACAGAAGCCACAATTTCCTGTATTATTTTTCCCCATTTTAAACAGTGTGTTGTTCAACCCAGTGTGTCCAGTTCTGAGTGTTTATATCTTCTCTCCTGGTTTTCCTCCCACTTCTCATTTCTCCTACTTTCCTTGTTTTTTTTAGGTTAAACCTGCTGCGTCATTGGGACAGATATGGTCAGTCACTCTTCATCGGTGATGTCATAACAGAACGGGGTATATATTAGCTAAGTGCGCATGCGCCAGGTGTTTACCGTTACACCTGTTGGTGGAGGGGGTGTCACCTGGTGAGTCCATTTTCGGACAGGCAGGGGTTAACTGTGGAAAGTCTTCTGTCCCGTTTAAAACACGTTTCCGTCAAATTATCAAATTTCAGACACACCGGAAGATGTCCACCTTTAACGGATCTAAATGAATACATTTTACCGACGGGAACAGATGGAAAGGGAAGTGGAAAAACGAGCTGTTAAACCAGAAAACCAGAGGTGGCCAGATGTTACGTTACCTTGGGAGTCCGGATGTTCTCCATCACCGGAGACCAAAATGGTGGAGGAGAGACGGAGAACGACCCGACCGAGCGGCGGTTAAATCCCCGGATTCACGCCGAGGAGCGAGATGTGTTCCCCGCGGCTGCTGTTCCGGTGCTGCCCGAAGAGGATGCCCATGCTTTCCGAGCCTCTGTTCGGATAAACTAGGTTTATAAAGAAAAAAGACCCGGTTCCTCCGGTACCGTCAGTACCCACCAGCCGTTAATAAGTCCTGCTGCTGGACTGCGTTCTTCTTAGCAGCTATCATGTTAGCAGCAACGGTTGCAAAGTCAACATCCGGTTAGCCTTTTAAAAATAAGTTTAATATTAAAAATATACAAGTTCCCGGATGCTAATACCAATGGTATAACATCTAAAACTGGGTGAGTAACATTTTAAAATAGGCTCAAACATTGTGGATATTATAATCTGGCAAGTTATTCAACACATTCTTCATTATTTGTGTTCATTAACGCTTATTTTGGAAATATTAACCGGAAGCTATATTGATTTTGTTCAACTTTGTTCCGGTTCACCGTTTGTACCAATCTTCATTCAAACCTACACATGCTCAAATAAAAATAAAAGTGTAACGTTTTTAACTTCTAATAGATATAAACTAACTATAAGACACTAAATCTTTGCTTTAAAACACAATTATGTCCTCTGATTTAGGTCGTTTTATGTTGTTCTCTTTTCTAACGGTTTTATTTTTTTTCCAACGATAATTATTGCAAAGCATGAAATGAAACACAACAATGTTGTCCTCCTGAATTATATCAAATAATGCAGTTTTAAATAGTTCATCCCAATACACAGAATCCTGATGTGCCTTTGTTGTTTTTTAGTCAATTTTCCTGCATCTATAAAATGTCAACAATCAGATTTTCTAAAGCCCTGCAGATTATTGATGCCACGAATGAAAAACTTTTAACGGTTTTACTTCCTGTTAGATTAACATGGTTCCTTATCTGAACTGATTAGACAGGAACAAGCATCAAGATGTTTCCACCATCACAGAGAAAAACAACATGTAGAAAGTTTCACAAGACATGGTTGTTCAAATTTATGTCGAGGAAAGTTTTTATTTATTTATAATGTGTGCAAATATATCCAGCCTTTTCCTTTGACCTGCTCTGTATGGGTCAAAAGGACCCGAGGTCTGTCTCCAGCAGTCCCTGTGTGAGAGGTGGAGGACACATGGACAGGTCTGCAGTCCACAGAGACACATGGACATGTCTTTAGTCGATCACAGGGACACAGGACTCCAATCATTCTGGACAGAATACCTGTGTGCACAGGGACACATAAACCCCACACAGAAAGATCAGGAGTCACACGTGTGACCTTGCTGTGAGGCGACAGCCAAAACCACTACACCACCATGTCACTCCATCATGTCCTCCTCGCAAGATTCAATAATAGATTTAACTCCTGACTCGTTTGTACACCTCTTCCTGTTTCAGTCTTCCACAATGATGTTTCTCCATGATGCCTTGTGGTGAGTGAAGCAGGAAGCTGAGAAACAAGAAGTGTCTACAGATAAATGATAAACCTCACCCCTAAACACTGAGAGGTTTTTATTTACTTTTGTTTGTTGTCCTGTTCAAGACTGGTCATGATGACCCACATCAAAACAACCATCAACATCAGCGTGGACCCTCACCAGCACGCATACCGCAAGAATCGATCAATAGAAGACGCCATCTCCTCTGTGGTCCACACTGCTCTCACCCACCTGGAGCAGAAGGACTCCTACGTCCGTCTGCTCTTTGTGGACTTCACATCTGCCTTCAACACCATGATCCCCCCAAACCCTGATGGACAAACTATTCACACTAGGACTAAGCCCCTCCATTTGTAACTGGGTCCTGGACTTCTTAACAAACAGACCTCAGTCCGTGAAGATCCACAACTTCTCCTCCACCATAACCCTCAGCACTGGCTCTCCTCAGGGCTGTGTGTTGAGCACCTTCCTGTTCATTCTGTTCACGTATGCCACCTACCCATCCAGGCTGTCATATTGTAAAGTTTGCAGATGATACAGCGGTGGTTGGATGCATCACAAACAACGATGAGCCTAGCTGCAGGCAGGAGGTGGAACATCTGGAGAGCTGGTGCAGGAAGAACAACCTTCACATCAATGTGAAGAAGACGAAGGAGATGGTCATGGACTTCAGAAGGAACAAACATAGGAGCGGTGGAAGTGGTCTCCAGCTAGAAGAGATGGGTGTGCACCTGAATGATAACCTCAGCTGGAGCAACAACACCACCAGCCTGATCAAGAAAGGTCATCAGAGACTCTACTTCCTCAGACGGCTGAGACGAGCTGGTCTGAGAAGCTCAGTCCTCACCTCCTACAGGTGTGCAGTGGAGAGCATCCTGTGCTCCAGCATCAACGTGTGGCATGGAGGCTGCACAGCTGCAGAAAGAAAAGCTCTGCAGAGAGTGGTGAAGGCTGCACAGAAGATGTTGGAGTCAGTCTCCCCACCATCACAGACATTTACACCTCCAGATGCAGGAAGAGGGCCACCTGCATCATGAAGGACCACACTCACCCAGCACACACTTTTTGCTCCGCTCCCCTCTGGCAGGAGGTTAAGAAGCATGTAGAACCACTAGACTGAGGAACAGCTTCTTGAAGCTGTCGGACTCATGGATCCCTAATCAGGATTATAACTGTGAAAAAAATCACTGTAATTCATTCAGCCTTTATTTATACAGATTAAGCCCATTGAGCCTCGGGGACTCATTTACAAGAGAGACCTGATTTTAACAAAGAGGGATGACAATGGTGGACAACCATAAAAGAAAGCATACAAATTGAGAAAAACAAGTAAAAGAAAATGGTTTTGAAAATGAAACAAAAACAGCTGGGATGCCACTTGATTGTTGATATGTGCTGCTGACTATCCATGCTGCTGATCTCATGCTGCTGATTTATTTCATGCTGTGTTCATTTGTACCGGTACTCGTCTGCTTGCAGACTCATGCTCGTGCTGCTGTTCGGCGTATTGTTTCTCTGTACTATTAGTGCTAAGTGTATTCTTAGTTTAGCATGTTTTGACTTTTTAAGGATAATTAATCAGAATTATTATTTTCTGACAAGCAGGAACAGAAAGAAATCAAATAAATTATTGTGATATTTTCACCTTTTTCTTTCCTTTAATGCTCCCAGCTGTAACTCTTTATTTGGCCTGTAGATGGCAGTACAACTCCTAAAGTAAATATAATAAATAAATATATTGCAGTAAATACTGTAAGTATTAGAAAAATTTAAATGTCTGTTTTATTTTTCTGGTCAGGAAAGTAATGTTTCTGTACATCTGCAGCAAATTTTAACACTAATAATTTCTCTACATTTATACAGTTTTTTTTTTTACATCTAACTTTAAATTGGTAGTTGGGAAATTAAAATAAACTGTTGTTTATTTGTGTTTTGGAGATTTAAATCCATAAAACGTGTTTGTTAAAGATCCTGTGTAAAAGTATCTGACTGACCCATCATGTATTCCTCCGCCAACAGAAGTAGTCCCTCGCAGAGGGATTGAGCAGAAGACTCGAGGGTTCAGGAGCTTCAGTGGATTTCTGTGAACCGATGAGACTGAAGGACCTCAGGTGTCTCTTCAGAACCGAGTTTCCTCAACCAGAGACACCGGGAAGCGATTCTCTCATGGATTCTCTTAAATAGACGGAAGAAATGTGAGAAGTCTGGTTCCCTCCGTGAGTCCAGACCGAGGAAAACGTCTCGTGGTGGTAGTTATAGGCTCCCGGAGCCGACAGGTGTGTTTTTACCTTTTTATTCTCACTGACACCTTCCAGAACCAGTCGCTTCATGCTGGCGGGTCATTCAGCCCATGAAACCAGAACCTTTCAACTCCGGTGAAGAAAGAATGTTCTGTTGGATCGTGTTCGACGGAAGTAGGACCAAATAATTCAGAGGTGAGACACCTGCGGGACAAAGTCCTCATGGACCCGAGCAGAGACACAATTTAAAATCTTACAGTGAGTTATATGAAATCTGTGATGAATTTAAGAACAGGTGGAGATGACGTCAACAGTTTTAGCAGACAGGTAACATCACCTGGAGTCACTCAGGGTCTGTTGTTTCAACAGCTTTTATTTACAAACGCTGATAACAGCTAAAATTTGCTGAAATCTGCTGATGACTGCTGAAAACAGCTAAAAGCTGCTGAATGACTGCTGAAAACAGCTGAAATCTGCTGAATGACTGCTGAAAACAGCTAAAATTAGCTGAAATCTGCTGAATGACTGCTGAAAACGGCTAAAAGCTACTGAATGCCTGCTGAAAACAGCTCAAATTTGCTGAATGACTGCTGAAAATGGCAAAAATTTGCTGAATGACTGCTGAAAATGGCTAAAAGCTACTGAATGACTGCTAAAAACAGCTAAAATTAGCTGAATGACTGCTGAAAATGGCTAAAAGCCACTGGATGACTGCTGAAAACAGCTCAAATTTGCTGAATGACTGCTGAAAATAATAATAAATAAGTAATCTGGTCATGTTCCTCTGCCTCTAAAAACTGCCATCATTAAGCCTCTTCTGAAAAAACCTAATTTGGATCCCGACATTCTTTCTAATTACCGCCCAATTTCCCACCTCCCTTTTCTGTCCAAAGTGCTGGAAAAAGCAGTTGCTGCTCAGCTGCAGGACCACCTACAGCAACACTCTCTGTATGAGAAGTTCCAGTCTGGATTCAGAGCAGCTCACAGTACAGAGACTGCATTGCTGAGAGTTACCAATGATGTCCTCATGGCTGCTGACACTGGTTCTCCCTCCATCCTTGTCCTCCTTGACCTCACTGCAGCCTTCGACACTGTGGACCATAGTATCCTCCTCCACCGTCTTCATGTGGAGGTCGGTCTCTGTGACACTGTCCTGGACTGGTTCAAATCTTTCCTCTCCAATAGGCTGGAATGTGTTAGTCTTGGCAACGCCACGTCCCAGACAGTCTGTGTCTCCTGTGGTGTCCCTCAGGGGTCAGTTCTGGGGCCCCTGCTGTTTTCCCTTTACATGCTGCCTTTAGGTCAAATTATTAATCAGTTCAACATTTCTTTTCACTGTTATGCCGACGATACACAGCTTTACATCAGGACTGGAGCATCATCATCACCATTGTCATCTCCATCTTCACTCACTGCCCTCTCTACCTGCCTGGAGGAAATAAGGGCATGGATGAATCAGAACTTTCTTCAATTAAACTGCTCCAAGACTGAGGCCATACTGATTGGCACCCCTCACCAGGTACAAACATCAACTATAACAACAATTTCCTTTTCTGGACAAGACATCCCCCTCTCCACCTCTGTTACAAATCTTGGAATAAAAATGGACTCTCATCTTACATTTGAAAATCACATTAAGCATCTGTTTAAAACCTGCTTCTTCCATCTTCGAAACATCTCCAGACTTCGCCCATCTCTAACTTTTTCTGATGCTGAGAAACTCGTCCATGCCTTTGTCTCCTCCAGGCTCGACTACTGCAACTCCCTGTTTATTGGAATCCCTGGCAAAAACCTTCAGAAGCTTCAATATATTCAAAACAGTGCAGCAAGGATTTTATTGAGAGCTCGTAAATTTGAACATATTACACCCATTCTCCATAACCTCCATTGGCTTCCTGTCACCTACAGAATTCAGTACAAAACTGCTCTCATTACACACCAATGCTTACACGGAACTTCACCAGATTATCTAAAGGACATTCTTGCTCCATATTCATCCACCCGGTCTCTTCGATCACAGAACAGTAATCTCCTTCACATTCCACAAACCAAATTAAGGACCATGGGAGACCGGGCATTCTGTGTGGCTGCCCCCCGCCTATGGAACTCCCTCCCTGACTACCTGAGAGCCCCACAGTCACTGGTTGACTTTAAACAAGGCTTAAAGACCTTTCTTTTTAAGCAAGCCTACTCTGCCTCCACATGATTTTACCTTTAATCTTAGTTATTATTATTGTTTTAACTTGATTTTATCACTTGTTTTTATTTGATGTTTGATTTTTGTAGCACTTTGAGATTTTCGTTGATGAAAAGTGTTATAAATTAAATTCATTATTATTATTATTATTGAAAACAAATAAAATTTTCTGAATGACTGCTGAAAACAGCTAAAAGCCACTGAATGACTGCTGAAAACAGCTAAAAGCCACTGAATGACTGCTGAAAACAGCTAAAATCTTCTGAATGACTGCTGAAAACAGCTAAATGTCTGCTGCAAACAGCTAAAATCTGCTGAATGACTGCTGAAAACAGCTAAATGACTGCTGAAAACAGCTAAATTAGCTGAAATCTGCTGAGTTATTACTAAAAACAGCTGAATGGCTGCCGAGATCTGCTTAAATGACTGCCTAAATATGCTGAAATCTGCTGAATGACTGCTGAAACTGGCTTAAATTTGCTGAATTACTGCTGAAATCTGCTGAATTACGGTACTACTAAAATTTGCTCGACTGCTGAAAACGGCTGAGTGACTGCTGAAAGTGATCTCCAATCCTTAAAAGAAACGAAAAACTAGCTGAAGATTATAATCCTGTCCCCATCTCCTCCGCCAGATTAACGTATTTGATTAAAAACATGTCTCAAAATCATAAAATGAATTTATCCAAGTCTTTAAGGAAGTTATGGTACTTTGCCAAATGAAAACCTCTCCATCTTCTGCCGCCTCGTTTGTTTCTTGCAAGCTTCTTTAATTTCACTTAGATGGTTTTAAATAATCTGAATATTTGGATCCATAAATGGCAGCAGCAACTGGTTGTAGCACGTCCTGCTGGAGTGTCAGTTTTATTTCAGCTGATGTACGGCTGTTTAACAATTAGCTCATTAGACTGAGGCTGATCCCCAGCAGGTAAGATGTTTACTGGTAATGTTTTTCCACAGATCCACGTTTTAACACCTAAACTGTCCCTTTAACTCACCTGCTGCTCACAAGAACATTTCTTTACTCTTTATGTGAACGGTAGATTTAATCCTAATTTATTTAGATTAGTTTATTTCTGCATTTAGCTTTGGTCAGAACCTGATCTGCAGGTTTTTAGTCCACGCCGGTTCTGGTCTGGTTCTGATGGCACATGGGTCACGTGTCTGTGGGTTTAGGAACATTAGATGTGGACTGAGATAAAACATGTTAATATTCAACTTTTTGGCAGGACGGCCTGTTTAATCTGATCGGACTTGGACCGACCTGCTCGCTCAGCCCTGTCAGATTATTTTACACTGGTTCTGGTTCTGGTCCAAACCCTCCCTGAAGCTGAAAACAGAGACCAACACAGCTCAGCAGCAGCACCGGGTCGGATTGTGTTTCCCTCTGTAGGGGGGTGGACTCTGACCAGAACCCCCACGTGATGTCACGCAGGAGGAGAAGGTGTGCTGTTGGGGATGTCCCTCCTCTCCTGCCGTAGTCCTGATCCAGAATCAGCAGACTTCTCTGTTTGCTGCAGGTCTGGGTTTCAGAACCAGAAAAGGACCCCCCTCTCTCTTGTCAGAGCCTGCAGTCTGAGTGGGACACCCCCCCCCCCACACACACACACACACACAGCACAGAGAGGTGTGTGTGTGTGTGAGAAGTACTGAGTGTCCCAGACTGGACTGGATCAGCTGAAGGAACCTCTGATCGGACCGGGCTCTGCAGCAGAGAGAGTAAGTTCTGACTGCAGTGCTGCTGTGTGTGTGTGTGTGTGTGTGTGTGTGTGTGTGTCTCTGCATGTGTTATGTTGTGTGTGTTGTTCTGTGTGTGTTGTTTGTGTTGTGTTGTGTTATTCTGTGTTGTTCTGTATGTGTATGTGTGCTGTTCTGTGTGTTGTGGTGTTCTGTGTTTGTTGTGTGTGTTGTGTTGTTCTGTGTGTCTCTGTATGTGTTGTGTTGTGTGTGTTGTTCTGTGTGTCTCTGTATGTGTTGTGTTGTGTGTGTTGTTCTGTGTTTGTTGTGTGTGTGTGTTGTGTGTTGTGGTGTTCTTTGTGTGTGTTGTGTTGTTCAGTGCTTGTTGTGTGTGTGTGTGTGTGTGTGTGTGTGTGTGTTGTGTTGTGTGTGTGTGTTGTGGGTCCGAGGTCTTCACGTGAACGGTCCGTGTACGTTGAGTCGAGGTCCAGTGTGGAACATTGAGCATGTTGAGGGGCTCTGCACCAACTGGGTCCAGATCTTTGTTGGTGTGAAAGTTCTGATCAGTAAAGGTTCTGCTGCAGCTTTGTGTTCCTGCAGAAGTTTACACAACCTGGTTCTTGTTCTGGTTCTGGTTCTGTGCTGGACCTGATGACACTGAATCTGAAAACATTAAGGATAAAAATGAATAAAAATATTTATTATAAGAAGAGAGGAAGTTAGTCTCAGCTGTTCATCGAAGGACCATCAAACAGAACCTGTGGTACCATCAGAACCATCAAACAGAACCTGTGGTACCATCAGAACCATCAAACAGAACCTGTGGTACCATCAGAACCATCTGCTACTCACGGGTCAACAAGTTCTTTGATCTAACCTCTAGATTTCACACGCTGTTAGTCTGAGGCTCACTTTTTACTCTGCCGTTCTTCCTGTCAGCTCAGACGTCTTCACAGCAGCAGAGGTTTTTGTAAAATCTCTCCGGGATTTTTCTGCATTCCTGCTGACGTCAGAACCCTGACCCAGGTCCAAAACCATTAGAACCCTGACCCAGGTCCAAAACCATTAGAACCCTGACCCAGGTCCAAAACCATTAGAACCCTGATCCAGATCCAAAACCAGTACAGTAGAAGCCTGATCCCAGTCAAGACCATCACAGAATCCTGACCCAGGTCCAAAACTATTAGAACCCTGATCCAGGTCCAAAACCAGTAGAACCCTGATCCCAGTCCAGACCATCACAGAACCAGGTTTTTGGACTTTTTGCTGAAAGCAGTTGCTTCTTTTCCTTTTTGGTTCATTTCTTTCAACAACAATGTGGAGTTCTGACCCGTCTGGTCCAGGTGGTCACTGGGTTCTGGTCTGACCAGTCTGGTCCAGGTGGTCACTGGGTTCTGGTCTAACCCGTCTGGTCCAGGTTGTCATGTGTTCTGGTCTGACCCAGATAGAACCCAAAGGGGACGGCGCTTCCTCTGAACCTGGTTAAGACCCTCAAGATTTGTGAATTAACTCTGGATTGTAGAAGCTGAGCCAGGTTTCTTGTGGTTCTGTGAGTGGAGCAGCTGCATTCTGTTGCAGCTGTTTCATAAGAAGTTCTGGTAGCGGTTCTATCTGAGCAGCAGAACTTCTGACGGGTCACAGAGCTGCAGAGACCTCACACAGAGTCTGAGACCTCGTTGAGGGTCTGAGGAGCTGCAGGTGTGGAGGAAGACGAGGTTTTATCAGAACTCTGAGGTGGTACTGTAAATCTTCCGGTTCTTTTATCGCTTTAGCTTCTGCTGTAAAAATAGTTTGAGTAGCTCTGACCATGTAGGGACACGATACTGGTTCTGGTTCTGGTCTTCCATGTTGGGAGTCCCTTCATTTCCCTCTGTAGAATTTCCGCAGCTCAAGAAAGTGTTGTTGGGTTTTCTCCTCTTCAAAGAGTCACTTGGAACTGACAAAATCCCCTCAGCTGGTGCACGTACTGGTCCATCTGTGCACGTACTGGTCCGTCTGTGCACGTACTGGTCCGTCTGTGCACGTACTGGTCCGTCTGTGCACGTACTGGTCCGTCTGTGCACGTACTGGTCCGTCTGTGCACGTACTGGTCCGTCTGTGCATGTACTGGTCCGTCTGTGCAGGTATCGATCGGTTAGGGCAGTTACCAACCAGTGGGTGCAGTTATCGGCCAGTGGGTGCAGGTATCGGTCAGTTGGTGCAGTTATCAAACAGTTGGTGCAGTTATCGGTCAGTTGGTGCAGTTATCAAACAGTTGGTGCAGTTATCAAACAGTTGGTGCAGTTATCGGTCAGTGGGTGCAGTTATCGGTCAGTTGGTGCAGTTATCGGAAAGTTGGTGCAGTTATCGGACAGTTGGTGCAGTTATCGGCCAGCGGGTGCAGGTATCGGCCAGCGGGTGCAGGTATCGGCCAGCGGGTGCAGGTATCGGCCAGCGGGTGCAGTTATCGGCCAGCGGGTGCAGTTATCGGCCAGCGGGTGCAGTTATCGGCCAGCGGGTGCAGGTATCGGCCAGCGGGTGCAGGTATCGGCCAGCGGGTGCAGGTATCGGCCAGCGGGTGCAGGTATCGGCCAGCGGGTGCAGTTATCGGCCAGCGGGTGCAGTTATCGGCCAGCGGGTGCAGTTATCGGCCAGCGGGTGCAGTTATCGGCCAGCGGGTGCAGTTATCGGCCAGCGGGTGCAGGTATCGGCCAGCGGGTGCAGGTATCGGCCAGCGGGTGCAGGTATCGGCCAGCGGGTGCAGTTATCGGCCAGCGGGTGCAGTTATCGGCCAGCGGGTGCAGTTATCGGCCAGCGGGTGCAGGTATCGGCCAGCGGGTGCAGGTATCGGCCAGCGGGTGCAGGTATCGGCCAGCGGGTGCAGTTATCGGCCAGCGGGTGCAGTTATCGGCCAGCGGGTGCAGTTATCGGCCAGCGGGTGCAGGTATCGGCCAGCGGGTGCAGGTATCGGCCAGCGGGTGCAGGTATCGGCCAGCGGGTGCAGGTATCGGCCAGCGGGTGCAGTTATCGGCCAGCGGGTGCAGTTATCGGCCAGCGGGTGCAGGTATCGGCCAGCGGGTGCAGGTATCGGCCAGCGGGTGCAGGTATCGGCCAGCGGGTGCAGGTATCGGCCAGCGGGTGCAGTTATCGGCCAGCGGGTGCAGGTATCGGCCAGCGGGTGCAGGTATCGGCCAGCGGGTGCAGGTATCGGCCAGCGGGTGCAGGTATCGGCCAGCGGGTGCAGGTATCGGCCAGCGGGTGCAGTTATCGGCCAGCGGGTGCAGGTATCGGCCAGCGGGTGCAGGTATCGGCCAGCGGGTGCAGGTATCGGCCAGCGGGTGCAGGTATCGGCCAGCGGGTGCAGTTATCGGCCAGCGGGTGCAGTTATCGGCCAGCGGGTGCAGTTATCGGCCAGCGGGTGCAGTTATCGGCCAGCGGGTGCAGTTATCGGCCAGCGGGTGCAGTATCGGCCAGCGGGTGCAGGTATCGGCCAGCGGGTGCAGTTATCGGCCAGCGGGTGCAGGTATCGGCCAGCGGGTGCAGGTATCGGCCAGCGGGTGCAGGTATCGGCCAGCGGGTGCAGGTATCGGCCAGCGGGTGCAGTTATCGGCCAGCGGGTGCAGTTATCGGCCAGCGGGTGCAGGTATCGGCCAGCGGGTGCAGGTATCGGCCAGCGGGTGCAGGTATCGGCCAGCGGGTGCAGGTATCGGCCAGCGGGTGCAGTTATCGGCCAGCGGGTGCAGTTATCGGCCAGCGGGTGCAGTTATCGGCCAGCGGGTGCAGGTATCGGCCAGCGGGTGCAGGTATCGGCCAGCGGGTGCAGGTATCGGCCAGCGGGTGCAGTTATCGGCCAGCGGGTGCAGTTATCGGCCAGCGGGTGCAGGTATCGGCCAGCGGGTGCAGGTATCGGCCAGCGGGTGCAGTTTTCGGTCAGTTAGTGTAGTTTTGCAAGGCCCGCAGCATTGGAGCAGGTTTCAAACTGTTTTACCATGGTGTGGATTGAAAGAGAAATGGAGTAGGGGTGGTCCTGAAAGAGGAGCTGACAAAGAATGTAATAGAAGTGAAGAGAGTGTCCGATAGGGTGATGTGCCTGAAGGTAGAAGTAGAAGGTCTGATGCTAAACATCGTCAGTGGTTATGCTCCACAGGTTGGATGTTGATGGAGAATTACAGAGAGGGTCAGAACGAACTCCATTGTGTCTTTGTGGATTTAGAAAAAGCATATGACAGGGTGCCAAGAGAGGAGGTGTGGTATTGCATGAGGAAATTTGGAGTGGCAGCGAAGTATGTTAGACTGGTACAGGACATGTATGAGGACAGCAGGACATGTATGAGGACAGCAGGACAGTGGTGAGATGTGCTGTAGGAGTGACCTATAGCTTCAAGGTGGAGGTGGGAGTGCATCAAGGATCGGCTCTGAGCCCCTTCTTGTTTGCTCTGGTGATGGAACGACTAACGGATGAGGTCAGGCAGGAATTCCCATCGACTATGATGTTTGCAGATGACATTGTGATCTGTGGTGGGAACAGGTGGAAGAGGACTTGGAGAGGTGGAGGTATTCACTTGAAAGAAGAGGAATGAAAGTCAGCAATAGACAGTGTACATATGTGTGAATGAGAGGGAGGAGGTGGAACAGTGAGGCGGTGGAACAGTGAGGCTACAAGGAGCAGAGGTCACAAAGGTGCAGGACTGCAAGGACTTGGGGTTCACTGTCCAGGAAAATGGGAAATGTGGTAAAGAGGTGAAAAAGAGAGTCCAGATCAGGATGGAGTGGATGGAGAAAAGTTTCAGGAGTGATTTGTGACAAAAAGGTTTCAGCAAAGGTCAAAGGAAAAGTTTACAAGACAGTGGTGAGACCAGCTATATTGTATGATCTCGAGGCAGTGTCATTGACAAAAAGACAAGAGAAAGAACTGGAATGTCAGAAATGAAGATGCTGAGGTTCTCCTTAGGAGTGACAAGGATGGATAAGATCAGGAATGAGATCATCAGAGGTACAGCACATGTTGAACAACTGGGAGATAAAGTTAGGGAGGCCAGACTGAGATGGTTTGGACATGTCCAGAGGAGGGACAGTGGGTATATTGGTAGAAGGATGTTAGAAATGCAGCTGCCAGGAAAAAGACACAGAGGAAGGCCAAAGAGGAGATATATGGATGCAGTTAGAGAGGACATGAAGGTAGTTGGAGTGAGGACAGAGGATGCAGAGGACAGAGTGAGGTGGAGGAGGATGACTCGCTGTGGCGACCCCTGAAAAGGGAAAAGCCGAAAGAAGAAGAAGGGTGCATGTATCAGTCCCGTCGGCGCAGGTCTTTGTCGATGCAGATATTGGTCCTGTTGAACATTACGTGTGTCAGGCACAGGAGTTCAGGATCTGAGAGTTTTGTTCTTGAGTGATGTAGGATGGAAGTATCTTCCTTTGTTGGGTGGACAGACTGAGTCTCAGAGAAAAGGTGAGGATCGTCATCATGGGGGATGTCTCCTCATAGCAACGAGTCAAGAAAACCACTTCTGAGTTATTACTTTAGAAGGAGGGCTAGATCAGGGGCTGGGACCAGTTTTTAACTGGAGTTGAATTATATAAAGATCCTGTGAGGTCTTGAAACATGAAAGCTCTGAAATTAAAAAGGATTCTTCTAGTTTTGAAAGCACTGGGTCTTCAGCTCTCGTTCCTCGTCTCATCTGTCCAGTGTGGATACATCAGCAGAAACACAGAGCTGCTTTTTATTTTCTCTGTCAGCACTGCAGTGCCACA
>JBBPBX010014235.1:40478-51198 GCA_038048925.1 Garcialebias charrua
CACACACACACACACACACACACACACACACACACACACACACACACACACACACCTCCTGTAGGAGGCAGAATGACATCAGCTGTTATTAAGTAACACTCGGGATCATCATCCTTCTCAAATGATGACTCAGTCTTGTTTCCATGGTAACCGCTGGAGATGCGTTTGTGTCAGTAGCCCTGGTTCGGTGTAAAGTTCTGGAACGGCTGAGGTCCATGTTGCTGCATGTGATGCAGCCGAGTGTTTCCATGAAGGGAAGGCGATCCTGCAGCCGTCCAGAAACGGAACACGGTCCGCTCTCCTTCACAGCATCAATTAATCAGAGGTCTGACCGACGAGCTGGCCGTTCTGCTGGGTTCTGTTCTGACCCGGACAGGATTGACAGTCCGATCAGATCTGTCTGGATGCTGATTTATTTAAACTGTAGGAGTGAAGTGAGTCCTGTCGGGTGGAAGATTCAGGGTTTGGTTTGGTGCCTCAGCAGAGCTGCTTGGAACAGGAAAGGTCCAGACAAATGGTTCTGATGACTTTAAAGATGGACGTGGTTCCTGTCAAGAAAAGTCATTCCAAGTGTTAGACTAGACCTGAACCGAAGTGTCCTAGAAAAACACACATCTGGTCCAAAGCCCACCCAGCTCGCCTCAAGAACTGTTCCAGGTGAACAACCCATGTTTGAGCCATACAGACGAAGTCTTCCAGGAAATAGTCTGCACCGCCACATAGCATCTGACTGGGATATTGGAATAGAATTAAAATAAAAAATGGCTTCATTGTGATGGAGGCTGAATGTTGACCTTTGACCCTTGTAGTCCTGGTCCTGATGGTGTAGGTGTGTGAGGACATGATTGACCTCTGACCCTTGTAGTCCTGGTCCTGATGGTGAAGGTGTGTGAGGACATGATTGACCTCTGACCCCTGATCCTGATGGTGAAGGTGTGTGAGGACATGATTGACCTCTGACCCTTGTTGGCCTTGGTCCTGATGATGCAGGTGTCTGAGGACATGATTGACCTCTGACCCTTGTAGTCCTGGTACTGATGGTGCAGGTGTGTGAGGACATGATTGACCTCTGACCCTTGTAGTCCTGTTCCTGATGGTGTAGGTGTGTGAGGACATGATTGACCTCTGACCCCTGATCCTGATGATGCAGGTGTGTGAGGACATGATTGACCTCTGACCCTTGTTGGCCTTGGTCCTGATGATGCAGGTGTGTGAGGACATGAGTGACCTCTGACCCTTGTAGTCCCGGTACTGTTGGTGCAGGTGTGTGAGGACACAATTGACCTCTGACCCTTGTAGTCCTTGTCCTGATGATACAGGTGTGTGAGGACATGATTGACCTCTGATCCTTGTAGTCCTGGTCCTGATGGTGCAGGTGTGTGATCTCTGACCCTTGTAGTCCTGGTCCTGATGGTGAAGGTGTGTGACCTCTGACCCTTGTAGTCCTGGTACTGATGGTGAAGGTGTGTGACCTCTGACCCTTGTAGTCCTGGTACTGATGGTGAAGGTGTGTGATGACCTCTGACCCTTGTAGTCCTGGTCCTGATGGTGAAGGTGTGTGACCTCTGACCCTTGTAGTCCTGGTCCTGATGGTGAAGGTGTGTGACCTCTGACCCTTGTAGTCCTGGTACTGATGGTGCAGGTGTGTGAGGACATGATTGACCTCTGATCCTTGTAGTCCTGGTCCTGATGGTGAAGGTGTGTGACCTCTGACCCTTGTAGTCCTGGTCCTGATGGTGAAGGTGTGTGACCTCTGACTCTTGTAGTCCTGGTACTGATGGTGCAGGTGTGTGACCTCTGGTCAGGTGGCAGGTGGGCGGCCGTGGTGTAGTGGTAATGGCAGTCGTCTCCCGATCGGAAAGTTGGCGGTTCGACTCCCGGGACCC
Source organism: Garcialebias charrua (assembly GCA_038048925.1). Taxonomy (NCBI): domain Eukaryota; kingdom Metazoa; phylum Chordata; class Actinopteri; order Cyprinodontiformes; family Rivulidae; genus Garcialebias; species Garcialebias charrua. Next base: position 42,365 of record JBBPBX010014235.1, read on the forward strand.
GCACCATGTGTCGTTGTGTCCTTGGGCAAGACACTTAACCCTGAGTTGCTCCCGGTAGGACTGGAAAGCACCTTGCATGGTAGTCTGCCGCCACCGGTTTATGAATGTGTGTAGCATTCAATATATGTGTAGCACTTTGAGATTTTCAGTAATGAAAAGTGCGTTATAAATTGAATTAATTATTATTATTATTATTACCTCTGACCCTTGTAGTCCTGGTCCTGATGGTGAAGGTGTGTGACCTCTGACCCTTGTAGTCCTGGTCCTGATGGTGCAGGTGTGTGACCTCTGACCCTTGTAGTCCTGGTACTGATGGTGAAGGTGTGTGACCTCTGACCCTTGTAGTCCTGGTCCTGATGGTGAAGGTGTGTGACCTCTGACCCTTGTAGTCCTGGTCCTGATGGTGAAGGTGTGTGACCTCTGACCCTTGTAGTCCTGGTACTGATGGTGAAGGTGTGTGACCTCTGACCCTTGTAGTCCTGGTACTGATGGTGAAGGTGTGTGACCTCTGACCCTTGTAGTCCTGGTACTGATGGTGAAGGTGTGTGAGGACATGATTGACCTCTGACCCTTGTAGTCCTGGTCCTGATGGTGCAGGTGTCTGATGACATGATTGACCTCTGACCCTTGTAGTCCTGGTACTGATGGTGCAGGTGTGTGAGGACATGATTGACCTCTGACCCTTGTAGTCCTGGTCCTGATGGTGCAGGTGTGTGAGGACATGATTGACCTCTGACCCTTGTAGTCCTGGTCGTGCAGGTGTCTGATGACATGATTGACCTCTGACCCTTGTAGTCCTGGTACTGATGGTGCAGGTGTGTGAGGACATGATTGACCTCTGACCCTTGTAGTCCTGGTCCTGATGGTGTAGGTGTGTGAGGACATGATTGACCTCTGACCCTTGTAGTCCTGGTCCTGATGGTGCAGGTGTGTGAGGACATGATTGATTTCTGACTCCTTTAGTCCTTGTCCTGATGACGCAGGTGTGTGAGAACATGATTGACCTCTGACCCCTGATCCTGATGATGCAGGTGTGTGAGGACATGATTGACCTCTGACCCTTGTAGTCCTGGTCCTGATGGTGCAGGTGTGTGACCTCTGACCCTTGTAGTCCTTGTCCTGATGACGCAGGTGTGTGAGGACATGATTGACCTCTGATTCCTGTAGTCCTGGTCCTGGTGGTGCAGGTGTGTGACCTCTGACCCTTGTAGTCCTTGTCCTGATGATGCAGGTGTGTGAGGACATGAGTGACCTCTGACCCTTGTAGTCCTTGTCCTGATGACGCAGGTGTGTGAGGACATGATTGACCTCTGACCCTTGTAGTCCTGGTCCTGATGGTGCAGGTGTGTGACCTCTGACCCTTGTAGTCCTTGTCCTGATGATGCAGGTGTGTGAGGACATGAGTGACCTCTGACCCTTGTAGGCCTTGGTCCTGATGACGCAGGTGTGTGAGGACATGATTGACCTCTGACTCCTGTAGTCCTGGTACTGATGACGCAGGTGTGTGAGGACATGATTGACCTCTGACCCTTGGTCCTGATGATGCAGGTGTGTGAGGACATGATTGACCTCTGACCCTTGGTCCTGATGGTGCAGGTGTGTGAGGACATGATTGACCTCTGACCCTTGGTCCTGATGACGCAGGTGTGTGAGGACATGATTGACCTCTGACCCTTGGTCCTGATGGTGCAGGTGTGTGAGGACATGATTGACCTCTGACCCTTGGTCCTGATGGTGCAGGTGTGTGAGGACATGATTGACCTCTGACCCTTGTAGTCCTTGTCCTGATGACGCAGGTGTGTGAGGACATGATTGACCTCTGACACTTGGTCCTGATGGTGCAGGTGTGTGAGGACATGATTGACCTCTGACCCTTGTAGTCCTTGTCCTGATGACGCAGGTGCATCAGGACATGATTGACCTCTGACCCTTGGTCCTGATGGTGCAGGTGTGTGAGGACATGATTGACCTCTTACCCTTGGTCCTGATGACGCAGGTGTGTGAGGACATGGTTGACCTCTGACCCTTGGTCCTGATGGTGCAGGTGTGTGAGGACATGATTGACCTCTGACCCTTGTAGTCCTTGTCCTGATGATGCAGGTGTGTGAGGACATGATTGACCTCTGACCCTTGGTCCTGATGGTGCAGGTGTGTGAGGACATGATTGACCTCTGACCCCTGGTCTTCAGTCGAGCCTCCTTGTTTTCATTGGTTCTGACTTTTTGTTTTTTGGGAACATCTTCAGACGGTTGATCACGGTGTGTTCAATGTTGGCACCCAGAGTCCGTAAAAAGAGAGTAAAGCCGTAAATGAACTCTTCAGATGTTTGTTTCTCTTTAGTTTTAGTTTTTCTTGTTTTTTTTTTTTCATCTAATATTTTGGCAGTGAAAGTAAGGTGAGGCAGCTGAGGTGTTGCTGCGAGCTACATTTATTTATTTATTTATTTATTTATTTATTTATTTATTTATTTATTTTCACAGTTTCTGTTTCCCGCAGCACCAAAACATTCCCTGGGTGTGTATTATTGTCGCAGTAAGTCTTACTGAGGCGCGGTGCACCGTTCCACAAAAGATAAATGCAAAAGTTTTTATTCTTTGAAGGCTTCTATAAGTTTGAGCTGTATAAAAGTTGTGGATGAAGAGTGTTGGAGTTTCTGAATGAAAGTTTGAGACAGTCGGGCTGGGAGGTCACGGTGAAACCAGGACTAAACGGTCCAGACTAAAGACTGGAGCTGCTGTAATACTGATAAGAGATAAATCAGGATTTAAATGAATGAATTAGTTATTCACAAACTGCAGCCAGACTTGATGATCTGCTTGGAGCTCCTCTGGTTGGACGTTTCACTCGGACCACCGATTCCCCGGTCATTCCATTTATCTGAGTAAAGTCGACCTGACAGCCGAGGCCTAATGCATCGCAGGGTTCTGGTGATCGGTGCCGGGGGCTGACGGTTGACTGGTTCTGACAGGAAGAGGCGTCTGGTCGTTGTTGAACCCGAGGAAAGGAGGCGGACCCGCAGTTAGACGCTTCTTCAGCTCGTCTCCTGGATCCACTCGGACTTTAAATCAGAGTTTAGTCACGAATAAAGACGGAGACGTGTAACCGGCCAAGAACTGAAAAAATAAAAACGTTCGAAATAAACCTCCACAACTTCTGATTTTATTTCTCCCGAATATTCCAAATGTTTTAGACCCATGAACCCACGATGAATTACGAGTTTAAAGGTCCGCTGACATGATTTTTTTTACTATTCATAAAATTGCTCAAAATACTGTATATATATTTTATCATTTAAATATGTTCGTTTTTGCAAACAAAATGATAAATCTCTTTAATTTTGCTTTAAAAGTGATTTTGAACTTAAAGCCGTGTTTAATCTTGGGAAATCCGATTACAGGTAGTCCCCGACTTACGAGCGCTCTTACATACGAGGTCCCGGACTTACGAGCTGGTGAACGAGCAGTAAATTTGTAAAAAATACAGCACTTTTTTGTGTTTTTAGATGAAAGTGTGTTAGCGAACCGTTTGGAAACACGTTTCTGAGCATGTTCATGAACTAGTATGAACGTTTTTGATGAAAAACGAGTGTTCGTAGTAATGCTAGCTTAAATTTTCCGATTTACGACAGAAAATCCGGACTTACGAGAACACGTGTTTCATGTTTCAACATGTGAATTTTTTTCTTACGAGCGACTTGCAGGTACGGAACTCGCTCGTAAGTCGGGGACTACCTGTACATGCAAACGCACCATCTGTGAAGTAGTGTGCAGAGTGTGAGGCAGAGCTCTGGTCTCTTTAATAGCGGACAATTTAAAACCCGACAAATTTATCAATCTATGTGAAGATTTGAGCTATTTGTCTTCATTTTGGGAAGCAGAAAATAGTTTGGGTGATGGAACAAGAAACAACAGGATCTAATTTAGGTCTGATGCTGTATCAGACTTACCTTCATGTGGAGCTGCTCACACGCGCGCACTGTGACAAGCCCAGAGCTCTGCCTCACACTCTGCACACTACGTCACAGATGGTGCGTTCGTGTGTAATCGGATTTCCCATGATTAAACACGGCTTGAAGTTCAAAATCACTTTTAAAGCAAAATTAAAGTGATTTATCATTTTGTTTGCAAAAACGAACATATTTAAATGATAAAACATATATATTTTGAGCAATTTTATGCATAGTAAAAGAATCATGTCACCCCACCTTTAAGGCCATTAATTAAAACTTCCTGTTTTTTTCTGCTGAGTCCTCCACAAATGATCTGAACTGTCCCTTTAGGCTCACATGGTGGTGGAAGTTTGATACTTCTCAGACAGAACCAGGACCAGAGCAGCTTGAAGAACTGTCTGAACGTGATCCTTAAACCAAAGGTGGATCAAACCCGACTCGAGCTGCTGCTCTACTTTGTTTGAGTTTAAAGTGACCTTCTGTCAGAGGGGTCGAGTCCACCTGACCCAGGTCGGCACCTTTATTTGGACCAGCTGGAGCTGCTCGATGGCCTTTGATCTTTATGTTAATTTAAACTAAACGATAAAAACATGTTTTTAGGATAAATATCTGTTTCACACAACACGTCAGCGAAATTCATTCAACCTTTATTTAGTCAGGTAAATCGCATTGAGCCTCGTGGACTCATTTGCAAGAGCGACCTGCTAATAAAAAAATGAACCCTGATATTAAAAACGACTGAAACAGGCAACAAATGAGACTTTTCTTGCATCACTTCCTGTTTTCTCCAGCTGTCCATGAACAGAACACTTGAATTTGGTGTCGAAAAGAGCCAAAATTTAATCAGTAAATCTGGAACGTTCGGTCTTAAAGGCTGAAATTCAGAAATGTTCTGCTGTTTGTGTAAAAACGCTGAAGGCAGCTGGTTTCAGTCAGTTTGAATCTTTAGCAGGCCTAACAGTAAAACCGTGGAGATTTAAATCGGGTCAAATGGGACAGATCAGGTGGTCTGTGAGCCGTCCTCATCCTCTGCCTCCGCAGGGACGACCGGAGACGATGGACTGTCCTGGTTCTGATCCGTTTTATTTAGCTGCTCGACCCAAATCCACCAACAGACCGAAGAACAGGCTCTTTCTCAGCGTTAGAACCATAAAATAACCAAAACATGAAAATCTGTTTCACTTTGAGCCAGAGCTGTTTAGAAAGTGTTTATTTTGTTGATTTATTTTAATTTGTAGTTTTCATCCATTTGAAACAGCTTTAGCTGCAGTATGAAGATCAGCCAGCAGGGGGCAGCACTGCTATGTGTTCTGCTGAAAAATACCTATGAAGCAGCAAAATGAGGCTTTATTCTGAAATATTATGACAAAATAACAGGAAACCTGACCTACCAAGAGAATAAATTAAAAACATCTTGACTGGCTATTGTATATTTTTAAGTTTTACTTTCAGGTTTAGTTTTTGTTTAAGATCTACAAACCGGATTCCAAAAAAGTTGGGACACTAAACAAATTGTGAATAAAAACTGAATGCAATGATGTGGAGATGGCCCACCTCCACATCATTACATTCAGTTTTTATTCACAATTTGTTTAGTGTCCCAACGGAGGACCCCAAGCTGTCCCAGACCCGCTGAGAGACATATAGACTCTCTCTGAGATGGTTTGGACATGATGGAGTGTTATGTTGTGTAAAAAAAGTTCTGCTGCTGTTTTGGAACTCAAACTGGATTATTTTGTTCTTCTTCCTGCAGCCTGCGAGTCGTTTCTCATCTTCTGAAGACGTGGAGCCTTCACCCTGAGGAGCCTTCACCCTGAGGAGCCTTCACCCTGAGGAGCCTTCACCCTGAGGAGCCCAGAAACCAGTCCAGGAATCTTCTGCTCGGTCAGCTGCCTGATGTGAAGAACAGGAAGAACTTCTCCATGGAGAACGGTCAGGAGGTTCTGTTGGACCTGGGATAAAAAGAATTGAACATCAAAATTAGATTAAAGACAAAGAACCTCCGGACGCAGAGATGAGTGTTTGTGACCCAAACAAGAGTTTCTCTGTGAGGAGCATGAAGCTTCCTCTTCATCGCTCTGGAGACCACAATGGGAATGCTTTCCCCGTCTCCTCCTCCTCATCATCTTCGTCCTCGTCCTGCCTGGGGGAGTCCTCTCCGGAGTCTCTGCAGAGTCTGAGCGGGGGCCCGCTGGACTACAACCTGCTGGAGGCCACCTTCATGACCTCGGTGATGAAGACGGAGACGACGGTGGACATGGTGCTCTCCACATGGCAACCGGAGGGGGCGGGGCTTGATGATGAGGATGTTCCAGTGGGAAACGCTAAGTCCAGTGACAACTCTGCATCGGTTTACCTGGATGCCAACACGTGGAGCGACGACGTGACGCTGTCCCTGAACACAAACAGTGGTTGCCGTGGCAACAGTGAGGATGAAAGCAGCGGGAGGGGGCGTGGCTCCCCCACCCCAGACTCTGACGCCACAGAGATCCCTGCTGATGATGATGATGATGGTGAGGAGGCTCTGTTCCTGTCTGTGAGCTCTGACATGTGTGTAACGCTCAGACAGGTAACTCCAGGTGGGTCTGCTGAAGGGGCGGAGCTTAATAAACAGGAGCCCACCGCTCTGAGAGGAGCTGAATATGAGGGTCCACATTCAGGACCTGAAGAACTGCAGGTCTGCTCTCCTGTGGAGGCTCCTGGTTCACAAGAGGTTCTCAGGTCATCTCCAGTCACGTCGTCTCCTCTTCTTCCTGCTGAAGAACCAGAAACACATGGAACCCAAACAGCAGCAAAAACTGAACTGGTCTGCGTGAAAACATTCGACCTGGAATCAAAGAAAGTTCCCAAACTGGATGTGAAACCCGTGAGGAATAAAACTGTGCCAGGGACCAGCAGGTCTCCATCTAAAACTCCTCATCAGGTACTGGAGTTCTGATGAAGCTCTTCATCAAGAGCTCCTCTAACACCCTCTTAACATTTAAACTGCGTTTTCTTCTCAGCAGAACAAACCGGCTCCAGTCGGAGGAAAGACGCCTGTTCCCAGGAAGGAGGGTGGTAGCGTGAATCGGAAGCCGCCTGCAGGTCCGGTCAAAGTGGCCGTCGTCTTGAAATCCAGCAGAGGAAAGAATCTGAATGTAAAGTCCAGGTACATGATGCTGGCGCCGTCCAACCCTCGTGAGCCTGAGGGTCAGAAAGTGGCAGTTGGTCGAACTGCTTCAGTCCGCTCTCAGGGCTCTAAGGGAGGAGGACCCCTGAAGGATGACCAGGATGTGCCTGATGGCGTGGAGACAAAACGTCCCGGTGAAGGAACTGCACCAGATGAAGAGGAGCAAAGGAGAAAGGCTTCAGTGATGAGATCGCCTGAGCAGAAACCACACAGTTCTGTCTGGGTGAGAACCTGCACGAACACCACCACGTCTAAGGTCTTCTAATGATGATGATATAATGATTACCATAATATAATTATAGACTATTATCAAGTTATATGATGACACCTGTCCAACAATAACATTTATGAAGAGTTTCAATCCGGTATTCGCCCCCACCATGGCACCGAAACAGCTCTAATAAAAATTTCTAACAACCTTCTTCTTGCTGCTGACTCTGGTCTTCTGTCCATCGTCATTCTTCTTGATCTAAGCTCTGCCTTCGACACCATCTGTCATTCTATCCTCCTCAACAGACTAACCTCCATTGGCATCTCAGGTACCTCGTTAGACTGGTTCAACTCTTATCTCTCCGACCACACTCAATTTATTCAGATTAAATCCTTCCGTTCCCAGTCTTCCCCCGTCTCCACGGGTGTCCCCCAAGGCTCGGTCCTTGGACCCCTCCTCTTCGTCATTTACCTCCTTCCTCTAGGTCACATCTTTCGGAAAATCGGTGTCCATTTCCACTGTTATGCTGATGACACACAGCTCTACTTGTCATCAAAACCTAACTCCACCCACCCACCCTCCATCCTCACCGACTGTCTCTATGAGCTAAATCACTGGTTTTCTAACAATTTCCTTCAACTAAACAGCAACAAAACAGAAATCATTCTTGTTGGTACCAAAAACTCTATTTCAAAATCAGAACATCTTCTCGTCCCCCTTAACAACTCTCTGCTATCCCCCTCCCCTCAGGTCAAGAGTCTCGGTGTCATCCTCGACACCACTCTCTCCTTCACTTCACACATCAACAATATTACTCGGTCTGCCTATTTCCACCTCCGTAATATTAACCGTCTCCGTCCTTCTCTCACACCCCGCTCCACAGCCATCCTGGTGCACAGTCTTGTGACTTCCCGTATTGATTACTGCAACTCCCTTCTCTATGGCCTCCCCAACAAATCTCTCCACAAGTTACAGATGGTCCAGAACTCAGCTGCCCGTGTCATCACTCAAACCTCCTACTATAACCACATCACTCCTGTCCTGCAGCAGCTCCACTGGCTCCCGGTTAAATCACGCATCATCTTCAAAATTCTACTCCTCACGTTCAAATCTATCCACAACCTTGCCCCTCCTTATCTATCTGACCTCCTACAAATCTCCATCCCATCACGCTCTCTCAGATCCTCCTCTTCACTACATCTCCATGTACCCTCTGCCCGCCTCTCCACCATGGGGAGCAGGGCCTTCACCTGCTCTGCCCCTCACCTCTGGAACGCTCTACCGCCAGACCTTCGAAACACCACCTCCCTTTCTCTGTTCAAGACTGCCTGAAAACACATCTCTTTAGACTAGCTTATCATTAACTTTACTAAATGTATTTTATATTTTGTATTTTATATTCTTTATTTATTTTATATTTCAATTTGTTTTCTTGCTGTAAAGTGTCCTTGGGTGTCCTGAAAGGTGCTTTTAAATAAAAATTATTATTATTATTATTATTATAT
>JBBPBX010014236.1:0-18787 GCA_038048925.1 Garcialebias charrua
AATGACCACTGGTCTGGGTCTGGGTTCCTTCTTTTCACCTGATGGCTGGCTGGAGTCCTGTTTGGGTTTCTTCTCTGCTTTCAGGAAGGCCCAGTTAGGATATCCACATTTCTCTAGAGCCTGTCTTGTGTGTGATTTCTCCTTCTGTCTGGCTGCTGAGTTAGTGGGGACGCTGTCTGCTCTGTGATACAGAGTCCTGATGACTCCTAACTTGTGCTCCAAAGGGTGATGGGAGTCTAACTGCAAATACTGGTCTGTGTGGGTGGGTTTGCAGTACACCCCAGTTTGCAAATATCCTCTATCAGAAACTGAGACCTCACAGTCCCAAAATATTGAAATATATATATATATTTTTTTTTTATAATTTTATTTAAGCATCCATTAACAACAATTCGTGAAAACAGAAACAAAACAGGCATGACATATTTTATATTTTCTTTTTCTTCCTGTTACCCCTACCCCTCCTTAGCTATCCCCATCCTGCTGCTACAAACAGAAATAATAATAATATAAATAAATGATAAACAAACAACTAATAAAAAATAAAAAATAAAATAAAATAAATAATAACATACCGGTAATTCAAAAATGTGGACAACATACAGAAAGGCGTCCATACAACCGTGGGTATAGAAACCAAGTCAGGACATGGACATTTAAAAAACTGCACAGGTTGACAAGCGTCAGTGACCAGAAACCATCCGGAACCAATGAGGCCAAAGGGCCAGGGCACAGGCACATACACAGCAGAGCCAGCTCTCGTGTGACCCTCAGGATCGAGGGAGGGCATCCAGTCTCTCAAAGTAAGATAATAGAGGGGCCCAAGTTTTATAGAATTTTTGGGTTGAACCTCTAACACTAAATTTGATCTTCTCTAGTTTAAGGAAAAGAGTCAGATCTTGCAACCAGAGAGAAGCTTTAGGTGGATGTGCTGATTTCCACACTAATAGTATTCTTCTTCGGGCTAGGAGAGTAGAAAAAGCCAGTACATTTTTAAAATCGTGTGTTAATGATATATCCTCCCCTGGGACTCCAAATATTGCTAGTTCAGCACTGGGTTGGATACTTGTATCAAAAGCTTCAGATAAGGTCTGAAAAATTATAGACCAGAAGTTGTGCAGCTTATCACAGGACCAGAACATGTGAGTTAGATTCGCCTTGACTGTATGGCAACGAACACAGTTTTCACTGACCGTAGGGTAAATCCTTGAGAGTCTGGCTCTGCTGTAATGAATCCTGTGGAGGACCTTGAACTGAATTAGTCCGAGTCGAGCGCATGATGTTGACCCATTTACTCTACATAATGCGTGATTCCAGGTCTCATCAGAGATGTGTATACCAAGTTCTTCTGACCATTCTGCTCTAATCTTGTTAAGTTTTACTACCTTGAGTGATGAGATGCTATTATAGATTTTGGAAATGAGGCCTCTACATTGTGTAGGAGTTTGCAAGATGATGGCCATTCCTCCCTTTGGGGGTAAACTGGGAAAGCAAGGACTGATGTTGCGAACAAAGTCTCTAATCTAGAGATAACGGAATAGGGAGGAACGATGTAGACTAAATTTAGAGGCGATAGCATCAAAGGTAGCGAAAACACCATCTATGTAAAGGTCACTAAAGTTACTTAAGCCTGCTCTCTGCCATTGGGCAAAGACAGGATCTAATTTGGATGGCAGGAAAACATGGTTATCACATATGGGACTATAGATAGAGAAGTTTGTCATATTGAAGTGTTGTCTAAATTGTGACCATATTTTTAGTGTAGAGATTACAACTGGGCATGTAGAATATTGCTTAGGAGAGAGAGGAAGCTTTGAGGCAACTAATGCAGGGAATGATGATGGCTTACATGTATTTAGTTCTAATTGGCACCAGCCAACATCCGGTTGTTGTAACAGAAAGACTACTTTTTGTAGGTTTGCTGCCCAGTAATAATACAATAGGTTAGGTAGAGTCAAACCCCCGTCTTCCTTTTGTCTCTGAAGGAAACACCCACTGATTCTGGGGTGTTTGTTATTCCAGATGAACGAGGACAGCTGTTTATCAATAAGTTTAAAAAATGATTTGGGGAGAAAGATCGGAATACTTTGAAATAAATACATAAATCTAAGCAAGATATTCATTTTAATACATGTAACTTTGCCAACTAGCGATAAATTTAGGATGCTCCACTTCTGGAGATTGTGTTTAAGATTATTGAGCAGAGGGGTGAATTTTTTTTTCAAACAGATCAGGAAAAGAACGTGTCACGTTGATTCTCAAGTATTTGAAACCTGTTCTGCAGAGAGCGAAAGGCAAATCAGTTTCTGTAATTTGGAGTGCAGAGTTATTGATTGGGAAAAATTCACTCTTTAATAAGTTCAACTTATATCCTGAAATTTTACCAAAACGGTTTAGTAGACTCACGATGCTGGAGATAGATGATACCGGGTCAGAGATGTAGAGCAATAAATCATCTGCGTATAGGGACAGCCGATGTTCAAGCTGTTTTCTATAAATACCCTTAAAGTCCAGTGAGGTCTTAAGCATAATTGAAAGTGGGTCAATAGCTAGAACGAAAAGAAGCCGGCTAAGAGGACAACCTTGCCGGGTGCTTCTAGATAGAGAGAAGGGCCTAGACCTTGTTATATTAGTAATTATGCTTGCTTTGGGTGATGTGTATAACAGCTGTACCCATGATATGAATTTGTGCCCAAACCCAAACCTAGCTAATACTGTAAACAAGTAAGGCCACTCGACCCGGTCGAATGCCTTCTCCGCATTGAGAGAAACCACAACCTCAGGGGTCCCTCCCGGTGAAGGGGCATGAATAACACCAAATAGCCTACGTATATTAGAAAAAGAGTGATGACCTCTCATGAACCCAGTTTGATCCGAGGAGATTATATCTGTCATGACCGCGTCCAGTCTTAAGGCCAACAGTTTAGCTAAGATTTTAACGTCTCCATTAAGGAGTGATATAGGCCTGTAGGAAGCGTAGTCCATTGGATTTTTACCATGTTTTAATAAAAGTGTAATATTAGCTTCTGTAAGGGTCTGCGGCAAGTTTCCATTCTCCAATGAGTGGTTAAACATTTCAAGTAAAAGAGGTGCTAATTTGGATGAATTTTTTTATAGAATTCGATTGGAAAGCCGTCTGGTCCAGGGGTCTTGCCACTCTGCAATGCTGAAATAGAGTTGATAACTTCAGTAAGAGTGAGGGGCCTATCCATATCCCTCTTCTTATCTAGATCTATAGCAGGGATATTCAAGTCGTCTAGAAAATCTTTCATGTCTGAGTTATCCTCTGGAAATTGTGAGGAGTACAAATCAGAATAAAATTTCTCAAAGACTTGGTTTATTTCAGCTGGATCGACAGTTCGCTCTGTAGCGGACTTTTGAATCTGTGATATGAGCTGTGTCGCTGACCGTCTTTTGAGTTGGTGGGCCAAAAGGCGGCCCGCCCTCTCACCATGTTCTTATATGAAGCCTCGGGATCTGAGCAGGGATTGTTCAATATCTTGCGTTGATATAAGGTTATATCGCATTTGTAGACATAGTCTCTCTTTGTATAGCTCGGGGGAAGGTGATATAGAGTGACTACGGTCTAGTTCTAGCATAGAACTAATAAGTTGGTTCTGCCTTGCTTTTCTAATTTTGTTGCGTGTAGCAGTGTAAGATATTATTTCGCCTCTGATTACCACTTTTAATGTTTCCCACAGGATAGAGGGAGACACTGAGTCTGATTTGTTTTCGAGCAAAAAATTATCTATCACAGTAGACATCAATTCAAAAAAATTATCATCTGCTAACAAAGTTGAGTCAAATCTCCAGATGGGGCGATGAGCTTGATTAAGTGATAAGGCTAAATCCAATATAACTGGAGAATGATCAGACTCTATGATAGCAGAATATTCACTTTTCTTGACAAAGGGTAGCAGAGATTTATCAATAAAAAAATAATCAATCCTTGAATATGACTGATGGACATGTGAAAAGAAAGAAAACTCCCTACTATCTGGAAACAAAAAGCGCCACGGGTCAATGCAGCCCGTCTCCTTCATGAATACTCCTAAGGCCTGGGCCATCTTTGATTGGGATGTCAAACTTGAACTTGATCGGTCTAGGGTCGGATCCATTACACAGTTCATATCACCGCCCAAAATCAGGCGGTGAGAGTTCATTAAATTTAAATTAAATTTCACATTTTTGTCATCTGTGTATGTTTCCCATACTTGACAGACGAAATTGGTCTCTGCATTTAACCCAACCACCACCAGGTGGTGCAGTGAGCAGCCGTAGTCAGCGCCCGGGGAGCTGGGAATATAGGTGTGCACTCATAGACACCCCAAGGTGTGTAGTGGCCGGTGATCGAACTCGAACCTGGGTCCTTCGGATCACAAGTCCGGTTCCCTTGCCACTACACCATCTTGGCCCCATGTTAGGTAGAGCAGATATTAACCCAGATACAAAGGTGGGGTCATCCCAATTAGGAGCATATATGCAAGCAAGTGTAACCTGAGTCCAAAAAAGCTAAGTCTGGTCCTCTGGACATTCAAAAAAACAAAACAAAACAAAGCAAAAAAAACAACAACTGTAGAAACGTTTCGTCTTTCGTCCGAAAGACTTCCTCAGTCTGAGAAGCTGTGTTCAGCTCAGTCTTATAAATAGCACCCTCCCACAGTGGATCAACCAGTTGGCTGATGACAGCCGAAACCAGCTGCTCACATGATCAAGGAGGACCATCAGCCTGACGATGGATCGTTAACACCCTGATGGTTGTTTGCTATTCACAGAGGGCTGAGTGATACCAGCAATAACAGCATCAGGTCAGGACTCTGCGGTCTACACTCATCTCCAGGCCAGCGGTCACTCTTTCAGGGATGAAGATGTTCACATCCTTGATAGAGAGGAACAATGGTTTGAGAGAGGAGTAAAGGAGGCCATCTTTGTGAAAAGAAACCGTCCATCATTAAACAGAGGTGGAGGCCTCCGGGTTCAACTGTCCCCCACTTACAATGCTGTTATTGCTGGTATCACTCAGCCCTCTGTGAATAGCAAACAACCATCAGGGTGTTAACGATCCATCGTCAGGCTGATGGTCCTCCTTGATCATGTGAGCAGCTGGTTTCGGCTGTCATCAGCCAACTGGTTGATCCACTGTGGGAGGGTGCTATTTATAAGACTGAGCTGAACACAGCTTCTCAGACTGAGGAAGTCTTTCGGACGAAAGACGAAACGTTTCTACAGTTTGTTTTTTTTGCTTTGTTTTGTTTTGTTTTTTGAATGTCCAGAGGACCAGACTTAGCTTTTTTGGATTTTTCTACCTGGATTATTGAGCATGCATCAGGGTATTTTGTAACCTGAGTATTATATAGAGAACCAGATACTATAACATATCTACCCTGTGGGTCTGATATGGACTCCCTTAAAGTAAACTGTATATTTTTATGTATTAATATTGCTGTCCCTCTGGCTTTTGTGTTAAATTGTGAATGGTAAACTTGTCCCACCCAAGGCTTCTTAAGTTTTAAATGATCTGTAGAAATCAAATGAGTTTCCTGTAAAAATGCAATTTCAGTTTTTAGTTTTTTAAGGTGAGCTAAATTTTTTGCCCGTTTCACTGGTCCTCTCATGCCCTTCATATTCCAACTAGTAAAGCGAACCGTTGAGGCCTCTCCTCTCATATTACTGTTACATACTTCAGCCATACCAATCTAATTTTATATGTGTTCCAGCCCAACAGCCCCACCCGGTAGCGCATGTCCACTTATCCACGATATACAAACTTGAGAAAAAAATAAAAAAATAAAAAAACAACACAAATCACAAATATGACAGGAAAATGCAGCACTGAACCCAACCCTTATTAAAACCCACCCCGACTGAGTCTTCGCTTCTCTTGACGAAGCCAACTGCTGTCCCATAAATACCTGATAGGTCCTCCGGTAGGCCATACACACAGTCCCAAACTAACTTTAGAAGGTTCCCAATAAACTTAACATGCAGGAGTTACACTCTTTGTACAAGTAGTTAAGAAAGTATCAGTAATTATAAATAATGGGTAATGAAGCTCCACAGGGCACTTATACAATGACCCCCATCACTATAAATGTGAGTTTTTAGGCTAGAGTACACTAATTTAAATTAAATTATAACGGCCAGCAGCAGACATTAGAACTAGAGAACCAACAATTAAACCTTTAACATGTAATCTTTAATTTCTGATCGTAAGTAGATGGTAAACAAAGCAACAGAAATAGCAAAAATGGTAATAATATTAATAAAACAAAGTAATAGTAATAATAAAGAGTCTATTCGTTTGCATGCAAACATGGCGCAAACATACTCACAAATGTATAGATTTATGTCCTCGTGAGAAAAACGGTATATCCATTTGAGGTTGAGTTGTTTAGTCCAGTCATTTAAAGCTGAGTGTGCAAATACAACTCCCAACTCAGTAAATCTTTTATTTTTATTTTTAATTATTATTATTACTTTTCTTTCTTTTTTTCTCTTTTTTTTTCCTATTTAGTAACCTCTTTCCTCATTCTCTGATGATTTTACCCTCTTTTTATGTCCTCTCCATCCATGCTGCATTCTGAGCATCCCCTGCCGTCCCCCAAGTCTGCTCGTCAGAAGTTTGTTTACTTTGCGACACAGCTGTCGTAAAAAGCCTGGGCTTCCCCCGGTGTTTCAAACAGATGGGTTTCCCCTTTAAACGTGACTTTAAGACGGGCAGGGAAAAGAAGACGAAACGACACACCTCTCTGGTAGAATGCTCCTTTAACGTCGTTGAACGCCAACCTTTTCTTTGCAAGAGTGACGCTAAGATTTGGATATATTCTGAGGGTGATTCCTTGATACTTTGTTTCGTGTTGCCTGGACCATCTTAAAGCGATTTCCTTCTCCCGATAACGATGGAATGCAATGATGAAGGGCCGCGGTGGTCGTCCTGCTGCGGGTCTGGGTCCAGCTGTGCGGTGCGCGCGCTCCAGTTCTGGGGGAGAAGGAAATGTGTCGTCCCCCATAACATCTTTTAGCAGGTCGGAGATAAACTTGGTAGGATCCTGGCCGTCTTCACTGCCTTCAGGTATGTTAAGCATGCGTAGATTTGATCTCCAAGATCGATTTTCCAGGTTTTCCAGGCGTTCCAGTAAGGTTGCGTTTTGGGCTTGTAGAGTTTTAACGACAGCCTCAGTTTCGCATAAATGTTTTAAATTGTCGCCTGCCAGGGTTTCAGCTGCCACAAGACGGCCCTGAAAGGAGCCAACCTCGTCACGTAGTCCGTCCATTGATACTTGTAGAGGCCGAATCGATTCTTGAATTAATGCGGCCACATCCTCCTTAAAGTTATTCCGCTGCTTAAGATAGTTCTATAACCATCTGAGACATGGAAACAGAGTCTCCGCAATCACTTTCGCCAGGTGCAGTGTCAGAGGAGTCCGTGGCAATTGAGGCTAATTTACTAGCAAGGGTATTTGCATGCCTGGTTGAAGGCTTTTGTTTAGAGTTGTCACTGGCCATCATAACGTCTCAAGTGTACAGAAACGGTGCTTCTGTCAGTCCAGTGCTTGATGGGGGTATGTAACTCCGGTTTTAAAGTAGTTTAAAGAAAGTTAGTCGGGAACTCCTTCAACCTGCTTCCTCCTCCTACATCACCAAACCAGAAGTTCCCTGACCCATTTTCGACACTGCTGAGTTAGTGGGGATGCTGTCTGCTCTGTGATACAGAGTCCTGATGACTCCTAACTTGTGCTCCAAAGGGTGATGTGAGTCAAACTGCAAATACTGTGTGGGTGGGTTTGCGGTACACCCCAGTTTGCAAATATCCTCTATCAGAAACTGAGACCTCACAGTCCCAAAATATTGAAATATATTTCTATCAGTATTATATCTATTATGTTCTAAGATTTGTGTTTACCTAAATCCTGCCATATAATGTGAATTAAACCCAAGGTGGAACCTTTTTCTTCCGGGTTTTGTTTTCAATAGGGAAGAGTTTTTTAGTTACATGCCTGCACCATTCAATAGACCCAACACTTGCTGTTTACATCAAAGCTGATAGCTTATTGGCAGAGAGGCTGGCCACATGGTGAGAGTAGGGCTGTCCCATGAGGTGATGACGACATCCATGGGGATATATGTGGCCCAACCTTCGAAGATCGGGTGGGACTCGTGTGTTCAGCGAGAGGTCTGTTGTGAGCTGCAAATTTCCTCTTATATGTACCGTACAATAAACTGCAATAACGTGCACATTTGTTTCAGAAGCTTCTTCAACTCTTGAATACGTAACAATGTCAGCCTGCCATTTTTTACATCTTCTCGTGTGAACTTGATTTATTTATCCACAGAGTTGATGTGGTCAGTAAAATGTTGGACTTCCTGAGATTTAATTTTAACCCAGGTGTCGTCAACAGACCTGAACCAATGACTTGGTGGTCTCCCTGAAAAGGACGTCAAGGCGCTCTCTCTCTCTCTCTCTCTCTCTCTCTCTCTCTCTCTCTATATATATATATCTCTATCTATATCTCTATCTCTATCTCTCTCTATATATATATATAACTATATATATATATATATCTATTTATATATATATATCTATCTATTTATATATATATCTATCTATTTATATATATATCTATCTATTTATATATATATCTATTTATATATATATATATCTATTTATATATATCTATTTATATATATATACTACTTTCTACGTGTACTACTATTCCTACGTGGAGTTTTTTTCATTGGTGGGGCCGAGTATGGAAACCCGTGATAAATGAGGGATTACTGTACAGGTAGTCCCCGACTTAAGATGGAGATCCGTTCCTACGCCACGACGTAAAGCAAATTTTGTTGTAAGTCGGAAAATACGTCCAAACTGCACCTTATACGTACAAAACTGTATTTTACCAAGCACTTAGCCTATCCTAATACAGTACCCTACATAATTATCAAAAAACACATACATTTGGAGCCATAATGAAGGAAAAATTTTGTTTTCCTACTGGGAGCTGGTGGAGTCTACATCCGTCTGTTGGCATGTTAGCTCGTTGCTCAGCTGTAGCCTCTCTGCCTCGTAAACCTCCGGTCCAAACAAAGGTCTCCTGTACTTTTCCCTGCGAGGTCCAGAGTTTTACAGTATGGTCTGTTAGCATGTTAGCCCCTCCTAACCTCGTCTGCCTCTGGTCTGCCTGTAAACAATGAGGTCTCCTGTAATTTTCAGCTGTAATCCTCCGCCCTGTAATTTTCCATTGTTGTGGCCGCTAAGGTACACTCTCCCCCCTCCTTCCTGTA
This sequence comes from Garcialebias charrua, assembly GCA_038048925.1. NCBI lineage: Eukaryota > Metazoa > Chordata > Actinopteri > Cyprinodontiformes > Rivulidae > Garcialebias > Garcialebias charrua. The sequence goes on from JBBPBX010014236.1 coordinate 9,286, forward strand.
AATTTCCGCTGTTCTTCGCTGAGTTTCAGTACCGTATTTTTTGGTTTAAAGGCACATAATCGTGTAACTTGAAACAATGTTTTTCAATGGGAGGGCGTTCGTAACCGCGAAACGTCGTAAGTCGAGGCCGTCGTAACCCGAGGACTACCTGTATATGTCACTGCACAGTTTTCTTCCCACCAGAGTCTCCACTCAACCCTGCATCAGCCATTTGGCCACAAATTTATCACAACAAAAGCACCACACTTTATAGCAGACAGACTCCTCCATACACAATGTCTGCATGATCGCCATCCAGGAGTTTTTGTCAGTTTGACTTATTTAGTGTGTTTGAAGAGCCGTGCAGCATTTTTGTATTGACAAACATACCCAAACACTTCTGACCAATCACTCAACCCTGTGCATATGCCTGTGAGAAAAAGTTCAGTCCGGGTCTTGTGTCGAGAAGGGACTGGCAAAGTTGCTTTGAGAACAAAATTATGTGATTTTTGTCACACAACTGTCAATGAGAGCCAATTTTGCAGTTTAGGATGGAGTGTGCAGAGTGCTTGAGTTTGCTTGCAGCTCATCAGACTAAAGGAGTTTTTTGGATAAATGTTGAAACATTTCAACAAAGAACCCATCCAATGGACTTAACAACCTTGTTAGATTTATCTCGATTATTCAGCATGCATAAGGACATTTTATTCATTTATTGCTTTGTAAATTGGTTCTCTTTCTTTGTTCTGATTTCTCTTTAAATCTTTTTCAGTGATTGCTGTAGTTTTTGTTACATTTTTGCTGTACAACAAATTAGCGCATCCCTGTTTTTAAAGTGCTTTTATAAATGGTAAACTGACAATTACATCTCAGCAGGTCAAGGTTTCCACATCCCAGATTTTGTATCTGCCTGCTCTTTTTCTGCCTGCACACTCATGCATTCTCAAAGTGCTTTGTATTTTCCTCTCTCACAATACCTGTCATCCCTACTGTTTATTGACATCAATTTGTGTTTCCGTGGCTGCACAGTTGTTGTTTCCCTGTTTGTGGGCATGCCCAAAGGAGGTGTTCTCTGGAGCAGTTACGAAGTGGGGTCCTTGTTTTTCTGTATGCTTGATGCAGGCAGCTCATTAGCCACCTCTCTCTTTACACACAAACAGCCTGGTTTGCATACTGAGGCAAATGGAAAGTGATGGTGTTTTAGGCAGAAAAGGTAGAATGGGATTCATACTTACCTCATGATAGACTTTGTTCTCCCCCTGTGGCCTCCTTCATGTGGTTAGGGGCTGTTTATCCCCCTGACCACATCCCTCCCACAACATTCAGTTCTGCATGCAACTGTTAGCCCACTCAAAACAACTTTCTTGGTTGTACATACAGTATAGTACGAATTTTATACCGTGATTTGTACAAGGCTTGTTCAGTTTGGAGAGAATTTAAGAGAAGTTGTTAATACATGAGCCAGCATGGTTGTTTTATAAATTGTTAAGACAAATTAGGAAGATAAAGCTTACTAAGTGTGGGATTCCTAGGTTTCCAGCCTCATTCACTTTCTCCACAGCTGCGGCTCATCCTAATCATCCGCCACCACTACACACTTGCACCTCACTGGGAAGACTGCTCTGCAGATAAGTAAGCTCCTGTCAGGCGTAGGGGTTGAACGACTACCGGTACATAATTTTTAAAGTCGACATTACCATAATAAAAGTCGAGTAGAAGTTGAGTAGTTGATGACGTCATAGGATCTCAAGATGCAAAAAACTAAATAAATGAAACTGCAAAAAAATGTAATTTATTATTTACAACAACAACAAAAAAAAGACCAGCAAAACATCAGAAACATACAGTATGTTATGCTCCCACCATTTATCACACTGCAAATAAGTCATAGGAAAACCAAAATTATAAGTTATTATTATTAAGCTGTAAAAGTGAAAGAAACATGCGGCACATAAAAACGAACTAAAAACAGTGGGGCAGACAACCACCCACGGTAGTGAGCATTAGGTTTAGTGTTAGAGATTAATATGTTTATAGGTTTTTTATAGGTTTATAGATTAATATTTTTGCTTTTTGTTTGTGAAACAAGGTCAGAAGGAAGCTGGTTCTGGTTTGGTTGACTGGACCCGGTGTTACACCATATTCTGTGACCTGCAACAGTTCATGCAACACACCCCCCTATGGTCACTATGTATGGTATGGTGTATCACCGGTTCGCAACAAGCTCCAAACAGTCAGGAAGTTGATTCAATTTGTTTCCTTACAATAGTTGAACTGGAAGATTCATCTTTAGTGAAATATTTCCATACTATTGATGCATTTCTACCTGTTTGCCAGGACTGGGCCTGCTCCGTGCCATCCGACTGCTTGGAGGAATCCATAATGTAGAGCCAGTGCCAGTGTGGATAACGTGACGCAATGACGTAACTGTGAATACTCAACGTGAAATTTAAAAGCTCGCAAGTTGTCCTAGGAACCGACGTGTCGATTACTCAAGTACAGGTAGTCCTCGACTTATGACGCCCCCGTCTTATGACGTTTCGGACTTACAAATGCATCTCATTATAAAATAAAAAAATTAATTCATTCTTTTTTAAATAAATAAATAGTACTGTACAGTTACCAAGCACTTAGCCTATCCTAACACAGTTAAGGAGTTAGTTGAATTGTCTCCTTCCTCCCTAGCAGGCTCCATTCACACAAAGGGAGCTAGCTTCCTTTATGTGAAAGGGAGACAATTTAACTCACTCCTTCATCTTTAAAAACTGTGTTATGATAGGCTAAGTGCTTGCTAACTGTTCAGTACTGTACATCTATTTACAGTATTTATAAAAAAATAAAAAATAATTTGTATGTGATCATAATTACGAATTTTTGACTTACGAACGACCCATAGGTACGGAACTCACTCGTAAGGGTTAAGGGCCTTGCTCTGGGGCCTAGAGTGGGGCAAATGAGCGGAGAGGCAGGTGTGGGTGTTTCACATTTTCCACCCACATTTTTTGATGTTGTCGGTGCCGGGGCTTGAACTGGCGATCTTCCGGTCATAGGCCCATCGTCTCTAACCTCTGCGCCACCACTCCCCCACCCATGTATATATATGTTTTTAATTCATTTTAAAATAAAATACAAAACGATTTACATATATGAAATGAAAAACAAAAATCATAAAAATAATAAAAATAAAATGAAAGGTAGCTGAGCAAGAAAAAAATCTCATTATATCTGCTCCTTTTTTTCTTTCAAATAATCAACTCAAACAATAATTATCTATAAATAACAAAACAAAATGAATAACTGGACGGGATGGATGAAGTGGGAATAGCCAATGTGCCTCAAATAGAGGACACGCTGGCGTCTCATCTGGCTCCCAAGTCATCCGGGACAAAACCAACTCTCCCCAGCAAAGCCTGTCGAGCTTCGGCTTCTTTCCTCGAGAAATGCTACAGAGCTCAGGGCCTCACGGGGCGTGTAATGAACGCGTCCGCCATGATGCAGGCGTATCTGGCTGAAAAACTACAGGAGCTCCAGGTAACGTCAGACAAGCAAGCTACCGCAGAGCTGCTGGATGAAGCCTGTAGGGCAACAGACTTTGTGCTCCGCATGATGGGGACAGCGGCTGTTGCACAAGGCAGAAGCATGGCTGAGGTGGTCATCGCAATATGCCATCTGTGGATGACCCTAACTGACCTCCCGGAGGGACAGAAAATTCATTTACTCCACCATTTGATAGAACCGACGGGATTTTTTGGAAAAGCGCTGGATCGAATTCAGACCAGGCTGGACCAGAGGCGCAAACAGGCTGAGGCTCTCCGGGTAGGCATCCCCAGAAGAGCCTTCGCCCCCCCATGGAATCAGCTGGGAGCAGAGTCCCGCAGCCTCGACACCACTCAGCTACACGTGCCCCACCACAAAAGCGGCTGGCATACGAGGCCGAGCACCGGCAGAGACCACCGCCGGGCCCACCTCGGACCGAACACGCCTGGAGTAAGAACAGATTTGTTCCCCGCCAGGCGGACCGGTACAGAACCTCCTCAGCAAATCGGGACACCAAACAGAAGCATGCCTGATGAACCAGAACCACTTCTTAACTTTACACGATCACCCGCCCACGTAGTACAGGAAATTATCTTTTCACTTCCAGACTTTGTTTGTAGCACGGTACATAAAGCTAGGGACTTTGTTTTAGACACAAATCATGTTCTTTCTGCTGTGAGTGACATAAAGTCAAATATGTCGTTACACATAAGCACGAATAAAGCTCAAAAAACAGCCCCTCTCTGTTTTCTTGACTCACAAAAAAAAAAAACAACAACAAACACAGTAACATCAGCAGAACAGTCCCCTCTGTTCTTCCAGCCGATATAAAGGGCGGGGCCATCTTCCCCCCTCCCTCATGGCTCACGGGGTGTTAGCCTAATCGATAAACCCCAGCAAGGTACCTCGGTTCTGTCTGCAACAGACAGGCCCAGAGCAAACAGGCCCGACACTCCTCACAGAGACAGGTGAGGGGGTCACGTGCTCCAGCCCTCGCTCCGTTGTAAACCACGGGGCCGGCAATACACAAATCAAACAAAACTGTGACACGTCCGCGCTCCAGGGGTGCGCGCCGACAGAATCTGACGACCCACCTTCCTGGCCACCTATTCATCGAATGCCAGTAAGGGACGGGAGGGCTACGGCAGAAGCCCACAGGCCAATACCGGTATCACACGTTCACAAAGGCAGTTGTGATGAAACTGCAGCGTGTGTAAACACTCAATGCAGAACAGAAATGGCACAAGGGCTAAATCAGACTCTTCTTCCCTTTAATCGAAGAGTACTGAACTATCTGTCACCAACCAATCCAAAGTCTGCTCAACACAAAGGACCATCTTAACATTCTCATGCTGAAGCGGTCCCCTTATTCTCAATGGGCGACACGCCATGCTCAAACAGTGATCCTGCAGCATGTGACAGCGCTCACTGTGCTGACCCAACCAGGAAACGGGCTGGAGTCAGGAGATCTGCTCGTTTACAAAACTTGCAACCCCTCCGATCCATGACCCCCAACAACAAGAAGAAAAACAGACATTCTGTTCAGCTTTTGTCTAATAATGACAGCAGATTGCCTCCAAACACTCTCGATCAGAGTAGTATGACAGTACATCTACAGAAAGGCCCTCTCCCTAACGTGGTTGGTCTTCAAGGGACCACAGAAATTAGGGCCCTTGAGGGAGAGCTGGTTCCACCACCGGCTCCTCTCCAGGGATCCTCCACGTCACCGGAAGCAACTGTTTCACCACTTAGGCTGAGAACTGTGGCAAATTTCAGCTTGGTGACGGAGAGGAACAAGCTGATGGCCTTAGGTCTACCAGAGAATGTGGTAAAAACCATTCAAAACGCACAAGCTATGTTAACACTGTCTCTCTACGCCTGGAAATGGCATATTTTTGAAGCTTGGTGCACAGAAAGAAATATTATTTCTTACTCATGCGACTTGGCCCAGCTCCTCACCTTTCTTCAGGACTTGTTGGAGAAAGGTCGTTCTTTCTCAACGATTAAGGTGTTCCTATCAGCAATTCCAGCTTGTCACGAGGGCTGGGGAAGCAGGACGCCTGGCGCGCACTCGCTCATAATAAGATTTATGAAAAGCGTGCTAAGGAAGAGACCCCCAGCAGGATCTTGACCCCTGGATGGGATCTTTGTATGGTCTTGGGGGCTCTCTGTGACCCCCAATTCGAACCACTGAGCGACATTAAGATAGATTTATTATCTTATAAGACCGCTCTTCTCCTGGCTCTTTGCTCGGCAAAACGTGTGGGTGACCTCCACGCTTTGTTCGTACATCCAATGTGTACCAGGTTCGCCCCTGATCGGTCAAAGGTCACCCTAAGGCCTAATCCTGCATATATCCCCAAGGTTTTGACTTTAAACCCCAGAAGTCTGGACTTTGATCTCTCTTCTTTTCCACCTGCTCCTGTCCTCACCCAAGAACAGGAAAGGCTGAAGGTTCTCTGCCCCGTGAGAGCTTTAAGCACTTACATGCAGAGAACAGCCGAATGGAGAAAAACAAATCAACTGTTTGTGTGCTTTGTTGCACCAGCTACAGGAAAGGCCCTATCAAAGCAGCGCCTCTCACACTGGGTGACTGAGGCCATAAAAAGGGCATACAGTAGCAAAGGTCAACAGGTGCCCTCTGGAGTGCGTGCCCACTCCAATCGGGGTTTGGCCACCTCGTGGTCACTGTTCAAGGGTGTACCAGTTGCAGACATCTGTGCTGCTACAAACTGGAACTTAATGAACACGTTTGCAAAGCATTACAGTTTGGATGTTACTGCATGTGATGTCACTCAGGCTGTCATTTCTAACACACAGTAGAAAGCGGCCTTGGGATGCCTATTGAATAGGGCGGACGTTCACACTAGGATGCATTTTACTGAGCATTTCAAGGGCGTGAATGAATTACGTTCCCATAGCATTTATGTTGCACCAAGTGACATGACTGATAAGGAAACTGAAAGTTATGCACCATAACTCATGTTCCCTCAAGGAAGGGAACGAGGTGCAACATATCTGGCCCTTTCAATGCTGAAAGCTCGGTGAAGTACATTTTGGAGATCGGTGGATGGGCATCAGCGGCTTAAGTACCCAGAGGGCGGGGCCTCTGGCGCGACGCTGGCGCCCCTGCCGTAAAGGCGTGATTGTATTCCTTCAGGTAATCGCGCAAAGCGCAATTTCCCATAGCATTTATGTTGCACCTCGTTCCCTTCCTTCAGGCAATATGAGTTATGGTGCATAACTTTCAGTTCTGTACTGTGGTTTTACAAATATCTCTGTCCCCTTAAGATTGTAACAGCTTTGTCTTTTTACAAAATACATTTGGATATTTAAAGGTAGTACATTATTCTGAGCTCTATACATAACTGATAAGATATTATAATCTACCAAATCATGAAACTTCAGTAATTCCATTTGATAAAATAATGTACTTGATGGATGACAGTAATGCTTTCTTGTGATAAATCTTACAGCTCTTTTCTGTAAAATAAAAATAGGCTTTGTAATTGACCTGATTGAGAATTATCCACTTTGTAATTGTTTTACACGCTTTCCCCCAAACATTAACACAATAAATTAAATGTGGAACAATGATTTTATTATACAAAAATACTGTGCTTTGTCATTTAATAGATCCCTGATTCTGTACAGTATCGCAATAGATTTAGATATTTTCATTTTCCCAGAATGTATGGGTTGTTTCCATGTCAGTTTGTCATCAATGATAACACCCAAAAATTTCACTTAATTAACTCTACAAATCTCAGAACCCTCAATTTTAAAAGGAACATCAACAGTTTATGTTATTACTAAATATCATGTAATTAGTTTTATCCAGGTTTAATGATCATTTATTAAGCCTAAACCAAGTTTGAATTTTAACAAACTCCGTCTTCATACATTCTAATATCTGCTCCATATCTTTACCCAAACAAAAAAATGTGGTATCATTAGCAAAAAGAATGCATTTAAGTTCACAGCATTAACACTTCACTTGGAGTGGATTAACAAATAACCACGAGAAAAAAAAAAGTTGACAAAATCCTGCCTTATCAGATGGGCAAAATGACTAAAAAAAATACAGTGAAGCAAATACATGTACAGTAATATTATAAACAACCTTTATAAAATGCTAATAGGGTATAATGATTATGCAAAACCAGCAAAATATTACAGTTAACCCATTATGTGCATCTGTAAAGTGCAACCATGCACAAATAACAGAACAATACAACTTTACATTGAAATACATGTATACTGTTTTAGAAACACATAACATATATATTTTTTACTTTGTAAACTGCTTAGTGCCTTACGTCAGGTGTGAGTAGCAAAGAAGGACATTTAACCAAGTTACATTCAAGATTCTCTCTGGACAATATTTAACATTCTGCACATTTGACCACAAACTTATCTAGTTGGGTTCATTATGCTGCATATACTGAAGGTGGCGTTCATTTCAGCGATGTGTTAAAGGGCTATTTCACTACTTTTCAGCGTCAGGACCAAGTTAGTTTAGTCTAAAAAAGTTAAATAAAGTCCTCTGGACGTTAAAGAAAACAAACACAAAAAAATTGTAGAAATGTTTTGTGCTTTTTCTGAGGTGCTGTATTCAGCTCGCTTGTTTTGGCTGTCAGCAACAAACTGGTTGATCCTCTATGAGAAGGTTATGGTGGCCCCAAGGTGTAAATGAACAACATTTAAAAAAACACAATTACATTTGGAAAAACACAACAAAAACACAACAACATTGGAAAAAACGAAATTACATTTGAAAAACGAAATTACATTTGAAAAAAACAAATTACATTTGAAAAAAAAAAAAAAAAACCAAATTACATTAAGCCAAACTGGAAGTGGCCAAAGCGGAAGTAGAAAAAAACAAATTACATTAAGCCAAAGCGGAAGTTGCCAAAGCGGAAGTGGCCCGCTTTTGGCCACTTCCGGTTTGGCTTAATGTAATTTTTTTTTTTTTTCAAATGTCATTCTGTTTTTTTTCAAATTTAATTTCGTTTTTTTCAATTGTAATTCCGTTTTTTCAACTGTTGTTGTGTTTTTGTTGTTTTTGTTGTGTTTTTCCAAATGTAATTGTGTTTTTTTAAATGTTGTTCATTTACACCTTGGGACCACCGTAGAAGGTGCTATTTGTAAGACTGAGTTGAATACAGCTCCGCAGATTGTAGAAGCCTTTCAGATGTAAGAGGAAATGTGTCTATAATTTTTTTTTTGAACGTCTAAAGGACCTGACTTAACGTTTTTAGATTTTTCTACCTGGATTATTGAGCATGCATCAGGACAACTTAGTTTAGCTTCATTTCAAAATCTGTAACATTTAAACTTAATAAGGACTGAATTATCCTATGCCAAATCCAAAATTTGTGAAGCAGTTTGTATTTGGTGTCCTTTAATATATTTATAAAAATCCCCCAAATTCTGTGCCTGTGATTTAACCTCTGAACCAGAACATTGCATTGGTCTAGCTCAAAACCCTGATCTGAGAAGGTCTAGAAGCCAGAAATGTAGTGAGATTGCCCTTTATTTTCTCAACGAGTTTACAGTTATTGTACTAAAGAACACGATCAAGAAGTGACTCGTCCCCACATTGCAAATGCTTCTGACTCCAATGACTACCGTGCTGTTCAAGCCAAGAGATGTTGTCAGCACTGGTGGCTAAGCAACCCTAAAGATCATATTCTAGAATTGCCCCTAATGTAAGGTTATAAATACATAATTTTAATAATCTGAGGTGTGAAAATCCAGGGCTGAAAATGGGTTCAACTCCATCCCTGTATCTCACATATGATGGGTTAAATGTAGAGGATACGTCTCATCATTATATCAGCAAAGTAATGACAATACATTACACTTTCATTTTGCAATCAGACCTACACGCACAAACAAACCCAATCATTGGTGTCAGAAGCATTTTTAATGTGTGTGTGTGTGTGTGTGTGTGTGTGTGTGTGTGTGTGTGTGTGTGTGT
>JBBPBX010014236.1:24148-44235 GCA_038048925.1 Garcialebias charrua
GGGGGGGTCCAAACAAACAAAAAAATTATTTGAGGGGGACATGTCCCTTCACATATAATTCTTGCAATTATGGCTTGAGAAAAGTCCTGGAAACAATCTAGCACAGATGCAATACCCATAGAGAAGTATTTTGCCAGTCAGCCTTTTTCTATCAGTCTGATAATGTTTTGCCAGGGCTGTAGTATAGAATGTTGTGAGGGTGCAGGAAAGCATCTTGGAAAACTGGAAAATACCAGAAAACTGAAGGTTATGCACCATAACCCATGTTCCCTGAAAGAAGGGAACAAGGTGCAACATATGACTATGGGAATTGCGCCCCCGCGCGGTTCACCTGAAGTAATACAATCACGCCTTTTCTAAAGGCAGGTGGGCGTCAGCGTCAGCAATGAGGCCCCGCCCTCTTTGCATATAAGGGGCTGACGCCCCACCTTCATTCTCAGGGTGCACTTAACCGAGCTTGGGCATTGAAAGGGCATGTGTTGCACTTCGTTCCCTTCCTTCAGGGAACATGGGTTATGGTGCATAACCTTTAGTTCCCTTATCAGTCAGTACACTCAGTGCAACATATGACTATGGGAACGTAATTCAATTGCGCCCTGGAAATGCTCTGGAAATGCATGCTTGTGAGAACTTTATGCCTTAGACTACAGGCGCCAGCTGCTCTTTACTCTGTGGTAGAGAGAACAGCCTGAGTTATGTCACATGCTGTGACATCTAAACTGTAGTGTTTCACAAACATGTTTGATTATGCCCAGTTAGCAGCTACACATATATCTGCTACTGATACAGCTCTGAATAAGGCCCAGGAAGTGGCTAGGCCTCGGGTTGAGTGAGCATGTACCCCAGAGGGCACCTGCTGACCTTTGCTGCTGTATGCCCTCTTAATGGCCTCAGTCACCCAGTGTGAGAGGCGCTGTTTTGACAAGGCTCTACCAGTAGCAGGAGTAGCAAAACACACAAACAACTGGTTTGTTTTTCGCCAACTGTTAGTTCTCTCCATGTACGCACTCAAGGCCCTAACAGGGCAGAGCGCGTTCAGCCTCCTCTGTTCTTCAGTTAGAACAGGGGGAGGAGGAAAGGTTGACAGCTCAAAGTCCAGACTTCTGGGATTTAAACTTGGTACGTTTGGTACATATGCGGGGTTTCGATGCAGGGTGACCTTTGACCCGTCTGGGGCAAATCTGGTACACATTGGATGAACAGATAATGCATGGAGGTCACCCACGCGTTTTGCTGAGCACAGAGCTAAGAGCAATGCAGTTTTATAAGATAACAAATCTATCTTAATGCTGCTAAGAGGCTCAAATGGAGGGTCACACAAAGCATCCAGGACTAAATGCAGGTCCCATTGAGGGGCCAAAGTCCTGCTTGCTCATCCTCAGCACGCCCTTCATGAACCGTATCATGAGAGGGTGGGCACCAGGTGATTTACCTCCCCAGCCCTCGTGGCATGCCGAGATGGCTGATAAAAAGACATTAATGGTGGAAAAAGAGTGACCCTTCTCCAGTAGGTCCTGTAGAAAGGTGAGGAGCTGGACCAGGTCACAGGAATATGAGATAATATTGCTCTCTAGACACCAGGCCTCAAAAACACCTCACTTGCGAGCGTAGAGGGTCTGAGTAGACTGTGCTCTCGCTCCCTGTATTGTGTTTACCACATTACTGGACAGACCAGAGGCCATTAACCGGACCCTTTCAGTAGCCAGGCCTAAAGCTGCCACAGTTCTGGACATGGATGAAGGATCTGCCCATGAGCCTGGGTCAGCAGGTCCCTGTGAGGGGGCAGCTGCCATGGTGTCCCCTCCAGCAGTGAAATCACCTCTGGGAACCATGCTTTCTGCGGCCACCTGGGGGCTATCAGTATTAAGGAGAGAGCTCCCCTTCTTACACGTTTCAGCATTGCCTGAATCAGGGGGACAGGTAGAAACGCGTAATACGGCCTCCCCGCTAGCCAGCTGTACGTCAGGGCATCTGTCCCCAGTGGTGCATCTGTCTCCCTTATCAAGTGATACAGGACGCAGTGCGTATTGTTGCTGCAAGCAAACAGATCTACGTCGGCCCTCCCGTATCGTGCTCAGACCTAGTCCACGATACGTGGGTTCAGCCACCACTCCAAGGGGAGGAGGGACCCTCTTGAGAGGGCATCTGCCCCATGATTCAGCTCGCCTGGGACGTGGGTCGCTCTCAGCGACAAGATCCGGGAGCTGCACCACATTAGCAGTTTCTGTGTCAACCTGAGGAGGGGTTGGGACCTTGTTCCACCTTCTCTGTTGATGTAGGAGACCGTGGCCCTGTTGTCTGATTTTATCAGGACATGTTGTTGTGCAACCAGTCCCTTCCTATAAAAGTGTTTCAGAGACAAAAACATTGCTCTGAGTTCCAGGAAATGTATGTGGAGCTTTGCCTCCTGCTGGTTCCAGACCCCTTGGGCGTACTGGTTTCTGCAGAGACCTCCCCACTCAGTTTTTGATGCGTCTGTGGTGACCAGGACTCGTGACAACACCCTCCCCAGCGTGACGCCTTTGCTGAACACTGTGGGGGCCTTCCATGGCTCCAGGGCCATCATGCACTCTGGGCCAATCAGTATCCCCCTCGTTCATCCAGGGGGAGAGGTTGCAATTGTTTGTTGATCCATATCTGTAGAGGGTGCATTCTTAATAAGGTCAGAGGCACATAGACAATAGCTGCTGCCAACAGGCCCAAGAGACGCTGGCACAGCTTGAGAGGCACCCTCTGGCCTAGCTGAAAATGTGCTAGGCAGAGGTGGAGGGATGAAATCCATGCCTCTGAGAGCCTTGCCCTGTACAGTATGGAGTTGAGCTGTACTCCCAGAAATATGGTAATCTGGGATGGGGTCAGATTGCTTTTTGCTAGGTTTATAACAAAACCTACAGCGTCCAGGTGAGATATCACCCTCTCTGCGTGCTGCTGTGCCTGGACTCTGTTGTGTCCAAGAATGAGCAGATCATCTAGATAATTGAGAACTCTGACCCCTTGACCCCTCAGCGGGGTCAAGGCCGCATCCAGGCATTTCGTGAATGATCTGGGGGGCGGTTTTCAAGCCGAAAGGCATTCCCAAAAACTCAAACACGTGCCCTTGAAGGCAAAGCGGAGATATTTTCTGTGGCAGGGCAAGATGCTCACGTGGAAAAAAGCGTCTTTCAGATCCATTGTGCAAAAGTAATCTCTCGGTCGAACCGAGTGGATGACTTGTCTGAGTGTTAACATCCTGAATTTGTATGTTTTTATTTTTCATTCATTCAACCTTTATTTAGTCAGGTAAATCTTATTGAGCCTCGAGGGCTCATTTACGAAAGCGACCTGCTACAAACTAAAGAATGATGAACATCAATGATACAAATACATTAAACAGTAAACAAAAGAAAAGAAAAAGTAGCAAAAACATTATAAGGTAGATGTACAAAAAAATCAAAGACAGGAACATATCTGCATTGGTTTTTGCCAGGATTCCAACAGATTCTGAAAACCATCCAGAGAGGTCAGGGCCGAGAGCTTCAGATCTTTTTGTAAGATATTCCAGGAAGCAGGAGCAGAGTAGGAGAAGGCCCTTTTTCCAAGTTCAGTCCTCACTGAGGGGACACTGCAGGTGATCATGTCCTGAGAGCGCACACTGTAGCTGCACTCACGCAAAGACATGTAGGAGGAGATGTATGAGGGCAGCAGACCAAGCAGTGATTTGAAGATGAAAATGTACCAGTGGAAGAGTCTGCGTGAGGTTAATGATGTCCAGTTAACCAGTGAATACAGGGTGCAGTGGTGGGTACGATAATCACAGCCAGTTATGAATCTTAGTGCACCATGATAGACAACATCCAACATCCGCAGGGTGCTTGTAGGAGCATTCATGTATAGAATGTCACCGTAATCAATGGAGGGAAGGAAAGTCACAGATACAAGGCGTTTCCTAGCATTCAGTGTTAGACATGATTTATTTCTGAAAAAGAAACCCAGTTTAACTTTCAGTTTCTTCACTAGGTTTTCCACGTGGAGTTTAAATGAGAGATGTGAATCGACCAGGATACCCAAATATTTATAGGAATCAACAAACTCAATAGGGACACCATTTGAGGAAAGAATCAGAGGAAGATCTGCTGGGACCGACTTCCTACTTGAAAAAAACATCCCTTTTGTTTTTTCAGCATTTAGGACAAGTTTGAGACGGAACAAATCTGACTGAATGATGTCAAAAGCGGATTGCAGTAACTGGAAAGCCTTAGCTACTGTTTTAGCTCAGCAATAAACAACTGTATCATCAGCATAGAAATGTAAGTGTTATTCTTCTGTTCAGACCCCTGAGGTCCAAGATGGACCTCAAGCCCTGTTCCCGTTTTGGGACCAGGAAGTACTTGCTGTAACGGCCCTTTTTTACATTGTGTACAGGGACTACTTTGATCACTCCTTTCAGCATCATGGTTGAGATCTTGTCTCTTAAAACCTGAGCATGGTCTGGGCTTATGGAAGACGACAGCACCCCCGTGAAAGGAGGTGGCTGCTTGTAGAACTGCAGCCGGAGACCAAGGGTGACAGTGGACATGATCCACGTGCTTGGTTTGCATGCGTTCCAGGCGCCAGCGTGTACGCTCAGTCTGGAAGGCATTTGTATTCTGTGATGTTTGTGTGTCAATGGGATGGGAGGGGGATGAATGGCTCCCTCTCGTTCGCCGTCTGGCGGACTTGCCTGTCCCTCCGCGGTAGCCGGAATGTCTGTCTGGTGTTGACAGACCTCTGGCTCCCAGCGGGGGCTCATTGTCTGCCCCAACTGTTCGTGTCTCATGAGGGTCAGGGTAGCCATGTGTGAATGCTGCCCCCCCCTTTATCTGACACGTTTTGCATAAAAAAGGTGCTATGTTTTTTTGTTAGTCGACACACAGGACACTATGTGCTTTTGAGACTTTATTGTTGTGCTTAAAGAACATGTCTTTATTACACAAACATTTGAGTGATTTTTTGTGCACACATAATTCACACCAGATAAACGTGGCTTTTTACACACAAAGTCTGGCTTTAAAAGTTCGGTCTCCCCTTTGTCCACGTGAGTGAAAACACCTAAAATATAGCGAGGCGGCCCTGCATCAGGCCGACTTCTGCTTTCGGTCCCTGTTCGCTGAGGAAGACCTCGGTGGGCCTGCCTGACATGGGACAAATCTGTGCCTTCCCCAGGCCTGGCCAGCCTGGGACGGCCCCTTCGGTGGTCTTTGGCTGCTGTTTTCCGTCGAGCACCTGACTTTTCTGTGGGGAACGGCATGTGGCAGAGTGGTGACAAGGCTGTGCGCCCCTGTGTCCACTAGCGTCTCTGGGTTACACAAAAAGCTTTCTGGGCATCCCCCCACGTAAGGCCTCAGCCTGTTTCCTTCTCTGTTCTAGCCTGCTCTGAATCCTTTCGAGAGCACCACCGAAAAGCCCAGTGGGTTCGATAGGATGATGGAGGAATGGGTTCCGCTGGCCCTCTGGTAGGTCCGTCAGTGTTAGCCACAAATGGCGCTGAGCGATGACAATCTCAGCCATACTTCTCCCCTGAGTGATGGCGGCTGTCCCCATGAGGTGAAGAGCAAAGTCTGTTGCCTTGTGG
Organism: Garcialebias charrua; assembly: GCA_038048925.1. Classification (NCBI taxonomy): domain Eukaryota; kingdom Metazoa; phylum Chordata; class Actinopteri; order Cyprinodontiformes; family Rivulidae; genus Garcialebias; species Garcialebias charrua. The sequence continues at coordinate 29,739 of JBBPBX010014236.1, forward strand.
GCCTCCTCCAGAACGTCGGCCGCCTTCTTTTTGTTGGAGGTTTGCTGGAGCTCCTGGAGTTTTTCTGCCAAGTATGCCTGCATCATAGCTGAAGCGTTCATGGTGCAGACCGCGAGGCCTTGTGCTCGGTAACACTTTTCGAGCTGGGAGGCCGACACGCGGCAGGCCTTGCTAGGCAGAGTTGGTTTGGAGCCTGAATTTCTGGGGGCTAAATGTGCTGCCAACTTATCCACCATCTGGGGAATGTTGGCCATGCCAGCTACCTCCATTCCGGCAACGTCCAGGAACTGGGAGAGAGGCAAAGTCAGTGGCGCCCTGGGTTCAGCCCAGGTGCGAGTCAGCTCCGTCTGGAAGTCGGAAAAAATAGGCATCCTGTGCCTCGTGGCCGACTGCTGCTTGGCGAAGAAGGAATTCCCCGCCAACCTTGTTACCTGTTGTCGAGATGGGGGCTCTGGCCAAGTTATCCGCAACATGTCCACTGCTCTGCGACATAGCTCGAACAGAGTGGGCACAGACACATCAGTCTCTGGTTGACCTGCCACAGGGATCTGGGAGAAATCCTCGTCTTCTCCTTCGTCCTCGTTGTCGGCTTCATTGTCAGTTAGCTCGCCCGAGGCTGTTAGCGAGAGCTAATCTGCTCGCATTAAGTCCCTGGTGTCGAACTCAACGGTGGAGTCCCCCAGGGGGGGTCACCATGTCCATGTTTCCTTCCCAGTCGGCTTGACCGCTGTCCTCCAAGTCAACAGCCTCCAGCTCTGCCGTGGGAGTGAGTGCTTCGTCGAGGAGCGGTTCCCACGCCGTGGTGGAGCCGCCCATGGCTTTGACCACAAAGTCCATGCGTCTCCGTCTCTCGGTCTCCTGTAGCTGGTTGCAGTGAGGGCAGGATTTGGGGGAGTCCTAAGCAGTTTGCGCGTGTATCATCTCTAAGCAGACGGGACAAGCCTTGTGGGTGTCCGCCGCTGAGATGGAATAACCACATCCGCTGGGGCAAGCTCGGGAGCCGGGGCTCGCTGGCCTACTGTTCATGTTGGAGTTTTTCGACTTCCTCTTGCCCTTCTCCGGAGCCATGGCTGAGAAGAGACGTCGAGTTGTAGCCAGTTAGCCTACCGTTATCCGTGGCGAAGACGTCCTCACGTTGAGCTGCTATCGGTAGCTAGCCGCAGCCGTTAGCTACGCAGGTAGCGTGGCGTAGTTTAGCATCTCGTAGCTGAGCTGCGAAAAGAGCAGAAGAAAAAACCTTGAAAGCTAAGTCGACGACACTGGGATAGCCTCCGCTAACCCAAGTGCTCACAGGAAAGCTCTCTGTAATGCTCAGGGCAGGGAGCGAGCTCACCTCCAGTCAAGCGATCCAGTCACAGAGAGTCCTGCAAAGTTCAGGTGTGAAGCGAGGTGAAGGGCAAAAGAGAATGAAGGGGGGCATCAGCCCCTTTTATGCAAAGAGGGCGGGGCCTCATTGCTGACGCTGACACGCACCTGCCTTTAGAAAAGGTGTGATTGTATTACTTCAGGTGAACCGCGCGGGGGCGCAATTCCCATAGTCATATGTTGCACTGAGTGTACTGACTGATAAGGGAACCTTATTTGGCGAGCACTACTTATGTAGCAATATTGTGTTTGTCTTAAGTCTGAAAAATATTTAATTTTGTTGCAATTGAGCCCTGTTCTGATAGATCATGGAGAGTGTAACAGGTCATAAACCAAAGCAAAGAAAGTCTAAAATGTTACACTAAAAATGTTGATGCTTCACTGTTTCTGGAATTATTCATGTTTCTTGTCCAACCAGGCCCATGTTTATTTAATTTCTGCTCATCGGCCCCACTCATCAGCTTCACTCAGTTCACCTGCGTAACTCCCAATTTTCCTCTTGGTGCACCTGTGTGCTGTGCTTCTAAGTGCTCCCCAGTCTCTGCCTTCCTGCCAGATTATCTGATCGCCTCATGCCTGAAGCATCCATCATTCTTTTTCCTGAATTTGTCCCTGATCCATTTCATGACAACAGATTACTTGCCTTTGCCTTGCCCATGACAGATAAATTCAGCCCATTGGATATCTGGACCTCGACTCTCGCTCTGCCTACTGACCACTGATTCTCTCTAAACCCCTCGGATAAGTTTAGTCTTTTCTGCCTCTTTATGGATGACCCACGCCTGTATTTTTGACCACGATTTCATACCACAGACTCTAGGAGTTGTGTGCTCTTAGAACCTAGCTCCACAACCTGAAGAGGAGTACCATATTTTCTGCCAAACCCGTCGCACCACCCTATAAGTCGCATCTGTCCAAATATCTCTAAAAAAGTGGAAAAATCCATAAATATGTCTCTTCAACATACTGTATATGTTGCATCTAGTATGCGTCACTGCTGACACATCACATTTGTTATGTGTCACGATTGATAACCCGGAAATGTGGACTGAACCCGGAAATGTGGGCCGGTGTTGCAACAAACATTGATGGGCTGCTAAATGGTGGCCGCCGGAGCATGCACAGGAGGACTTTAACAAGAATTTAACAATATTAACACTTAAAAACAATTATTTGTTTACAAAGTACTCAGAATTATAGTAAAGGTGTGTCTCAGTCTAATGTTTGCTTAAGAAAAGGACTTTAACGATCAAATCAGCTATATGTGCTGCCTCGGTACTCCGGGAGCGCACAGAGGGAGGAAAAAAATAAGGAGAACTACTGCTCATTTCTTCAAAACATAACAAGAAAAGCACCTAAAACAATTATTTGTTTGTTCGAAATCATAGCAAAGGTGTGTCTCAGTTGAACTTTTACTTAATAAATGCACTCTAATGGTCAAATTTGCTGCATTTCGCCAGGGCGTTGCAGCTGGTTTGCAGCTGGTTTGACTTGTTCCAAACAGTGAGCAGAACAAAGGTGGGGGGACGATTGTGCCATTAATAGCTGGTGAAGATGCTCAGTCATCCAGGACATGGTAAATTTAAAAAAAGTTCAAGACAAAAACAATGAAGTATAAAGTAAAATAAATAAATTCCAGTTCTTTTTGTCTTGAACATTTTTTAATTTGTCATTATAGCCACGTTTACCTATTACATGATACAATGGCATGCCATACTGCTACTTTTACTCTGCTTCCATCTACCGGTAGTTGGTGAGAATGGTACTTTTTACATTTTTTTTTCAGTCAAAATTAATGAAAATGGTCATATCTCAGCCAAAAATGTGTTTATAAATATGGGGGGGGAAAATCCATAAATACGTCGCTTTGGTGTATAAGCCACAGGGCATGCAAATTGTGCAAAAAAAAAACAAACAAATAAAAAAAAACACAACTTATAGGCCAAAATATACTGAATTTGTCTGACCTTCCAGGTTACTCTCAAGCATCATCTTTCCAAACCGGCCTTCCCACTGACATTGCAGCTTTGGCATCTCCTCTTGCTAAAACTTTAAATACGTCTTTTCATTCACTCCTGTGTGTGTTTGAATTTCTGGGTTCCCCTTGTAATTCATTACAGTTTCTTTTTTTTAATTTTATGCTTGGTTGCCATAAATATATATATTTTGAACTGCTGACAGTAAATACTGTACTCAGCTTTTTACGCTTTTCTTCTTCTTGGTCTCATAATGTAGCTGTGCATATCTAAAAAGTTAAGTCTGGTCCTCTGGACACTGAAAAAAAATCGAAAGACTTCCTCAGTCTTACGGATGAAAGATGAAACATTTCTACAATTTTTTTGTTTTATTTTTTGAATGTCCAGAGGACTAGACTTAACGTTTTCAGATTTTTCTGCCTGGATTATTGAGCATGCATCTGGGTATCTGTAGATAATTGTGAGAGTCACACACATTACATATCAGCTCTCTCCATTTTGTCTATCTTACACAACAGTGTCCTATTGAGCACTGTTCAAGGCATTTTGGCAAGGTTCTTTAAATCTCAGTTTTGGTTGGCCAACAGGTTGCGTTCCTTGGCTTGAGGACGTTCACCTTACAGAAGTGCTTTTACAGGTCTGTATTCGCCCAATCTTCAAAAATAACCAAGTCAGTGCAGTTAGCTGCCAATAAGTCTTATGCTGGATCCCCACCGCACGCACCTCGCGCAGCCGAAGCAGCCATTTTACATTGAAGTCTATGGGGACGCGAATCTTGGAGCAGCGGGTCGTGTCGCGGCGCATCCACAGCATGCAAGCAGCGCGAAAGTGAGCAGCAGCTGTTTCCTACTCCAGCATCGCATCCGAGCAGCGACTGTGCTGCTCGGATGCGATGCTGTGGAAGCACGCCATTCCGTGCTTCCACAGCTAGATTCAGCTCGCTGCTCAGCAGCAAACAATCAGGACCAATCAGGAGAGACTCTGCCATGTGATCACGCCACGACGACGGGACGGAATTAGGTGGGCACCGTGCGAAACGTTTAACAGATGAAAAAAATCCCGCGGTAAACATGAAGGAGAAACTTACAGCAGGTCGTCAAACTGGGCGCGGGTGACACGGAAGTACCACTGAAAGCGCTCCTCGTCTGCGCGCAGCTCTTGGATCATCAGATGGTGAAATTCACTGAATTCATGACGCCTCTCATGTGGGGTGAATCCAGAATCGTCGTTGTGCACGGCGTCTGCGTGTTGCTGCTTTGTAGATTAAGTACAACAAGGCAATTCTTCGTATTGCGTCTGCCATTTTTCTGAGACCGGAAATAAACAAACACCGGAGCGGAAGAGGACCAACACGCTCCTCCTCCCACTGCAGACGCGTTAGATGAGGACAGTCATCTGTTGACAAGCAGCCAGTACAGTGCATTTGGAGATTTTTGGAAGCGCGATATGCTTTAGGTGAGGATGAAGCATTAGTTCAATGCCTTTAACACTTGCACATACTAAGACATTGCATTGCAGGACTTCAAGTAATTGGTGTCCAATGTACAGGAAAATGGGGAGTGTGGTAAAGCAATGAAAAAGAGAGTCCAGTCAGGATGGAGAACAGTTTCAGGAGGGATTTGTGGCAAAAGAGTGTCAGCAAAGGTCAAAGTAAAAGTTTACAAGACAGTGGTGAGACTACTATATATGGCCTGGAGACAGAGACATGGACAAAAAGACAGGAGAAAGAATTGGAAGTGGCAGAAATGAAGATGTTAAGGTTCTCCTTAGGAGTGACATGGATGGATAAGATTAGGAATGAGATCATCAGAGGTACAGCACAGGTTGAACAGCTGGGAGATAAAGTTACTGAGATGGTCTGGACATATCCAGAGAAGGGACAGTGGTTTGGACATGTCCAGGGGAGGGACAGTGGGTATATTGGTAGAAGGATGTTAGAAATGCAGCTGCCAGGAAAAATATTTTTTATTTTATTTTTATTTTTATTTTATTTATTTGTTCATTTTACATTTTATAAAGAAAAAACCTTTTTACATTATAACAGTATAATGAAAGAAGAAAAAAAACATAAAATGAAAGGAGACAGGGAGAAGAAAAAAAATCTTATTTTACCTGCCCCCTTATTTCTATAATAATAACAAAAAAAGCGAGATCAATAAAAATAACTCAATCAAATATACAAATTTCGAAGCCACTCAACAGTGATACAAAATTTAAGCTATTTACATGATTTGAATACACATTTAAGTTTTTAGTACAATTTGACAATTTGAGTATTTAGAATTTAATTAACATATTAGCTTTAATCATTTTTTTAAAGACTATAATTGAGTTAGTACAAGTAGTTTTAATTTCATTTTCTAAACTATTCCACAAGTCAACACCTTGTATTGATACACACCGTCCTTTCAAACTTGTTCTGTATTTTGGCTTTGCAAAAATCTCCATTCCTTTCAGGTTGTAACAGCTCATTCTTTTTACAAAATTTACTTGAATATTTAGAGGCAATTAATTTTTATGAGCTCTATACATTACCAACAAAATTTTGTAATTTACCAAATCATAAAACTTAAGCAACCTAAGTTGCTTAAACAATATATTCGAAGGATGGCAGTAAGGTTTTCCCGCAATAGTTCGCACTGCTCTTTTTTGTAAAATAAATATAGGGTTCGTCAAGGTTTTACACGCCTTTCCCCAAACCTCTATACAGTAAATCAAGTGTGGAACAACTATGGCATTATAGAGCAAATACAATGCTCTTTCATTCAATAAGTCCCTAACTTTATACAACACACCTGTGGATCTAGATATTTTAGTTTTAACCGAGTTAATATGCTGTTTCCAAGTGAGCTTGTCATCTATCACCACTCCCAAGAATTTCATTTCACTTGCTCTGGTTATTTCAAAATCATCAATTTTTAGAGAGAAACCCGTAGTTTTTGTTTTTTTACTAAATAACATGTATTTAGTTTTATCTAAGTTTAATGATAGTTTGTTTAATTTGAACCAGTTTTGTAATTTAACAAATTCCATATTTAAACATTCAGACATTTGATTTAAATCATTACCAGAATAAAAAAAGGTAGTATCGTCAGCAAAAAGTATACATTTTAGACGTCTGGACACCATCACTAAATCATTCACATATAAATTAAACAATTTTGGACCAAGTATTGAACCCTGTGGGACTCCACATGTGATTTTACAAAAGTTTGATCTGTTTTCCTCTATCTGAACAAATTGTTCTCTATCTTTTAGATAGCTTCTTATCCATTTAAGTGCAGGTCCTCTAACGCCATACTTGTCCAATTTATTAATGAGAATTTTGTGATCAATAGTGTCAAAAGCCTTCCTTAAATCAACAAATAAACTCATACAATGCTGTTTATTGTCAGTAGCTGTGGTGATATGTTCCATAAATTCCATTAAAGCCATAGATGTTGAATATTGTGATCGAAACCCATACTGACTATCACTTAGAATGTTGTACTTTTTTAGAAAATCGTCTAATCTGATTGAAAAAAAATTTCAAGAATTTTTGAAAATTGTGGGAGCAATGATATCGGTCTGTAATTGCTGAAGTTGCCCCTATCACCGCATTTGAAAATAGGGACTACCTTAGCTACTTTCATTTTATCAGGAAATGTGCCCGTAGTGAAAGACAGATTACAAATGTAAGTGAACGGATCAATTACATCAGTTATTATGTCCTTGACAACCATCATATCCATGTCACACCAGTCTCTAGACCTTTTATCTGAGAATTTTTTAACTATCATTATTATTTCATCTTTATCAGTCCCTTTTAGAAACAATGTATTTTCACAACCTTTAAGTAACACTCGTCCTTGTCCACTTTGGAAATTGTTTTTGCAAGATTTGATCCAACGTTTACAAAGTAATTATTGAATCCATTTGCAAAGTTTACCATCAGCAATAAAAACATTGACTGATCTTAGAGGTTTTAATTCACAGGTGAAAAAATGGTTGAAACAAAACCAAATCTGTGAACACTGAATCCTATAGGGACAGAGGAGCAGCTGTGTGTGTGTGAGGGAACTGTTTAAGCCATTTAAACTTCATTAATTTTTTATTTTTTTTAGATGTTTTTATATAGGGAACTGTTTAATCTTAATTAAATTTTAATTTTATTTTAGCTGTTTTTATATAAAAGTCCAACCAAGGACTGGGTTTGCAAATTAGCCTATGGCTAGAAATCCTGTGTACAAGACAACGGTTGCTTCGTTTTTAACATGTAACATTGTTTATTGTGCTGTCCTTGTTCAAATAAACTTGAATGAAATGAAACTTTGTTTTCATTTAGTATTTCATCATTTTCATTCACAAAACATTTGGACATACATGTTTCTTTTTTGTGTTTGTTTAAGACACTGTTCATTACATTCCAAGTTGCTCTCATATCGCCACGTGTGTTATGTAGCAATTTAATATAATATTCCTTCTTCTGTTTTTTTATAATTCCTGTTAATTTATTTTTATACCTTTTATATTTGATTTCCGCCTCAGGGGTTCTTGTTTTCGGATAGTCGAACCTCGGATTCAGGAGGAGCAGTGTGGTTTTCGTCCTGGTCGTGGAACACTGGACCAGCTCTACACCCTCAGCAGGGTCCTGGAGGGTGCGTGGGAGTTTGCCCAACCAGTTTACATGTGCTTTGTGGACTTGGAGAAGGCATTCGACCGCGTCCCTCGGGGGGTTCTGTGGGGGGTACTCCGGGAGTATGGGGTACCAGGCCCTTTGATAAGGGCTGTTAGGTCCCTGTACGACCGGTGTCAGAGCTTGGTCCGCATTGCCGGCAGTAAGTCAGGCTCGTTTCCGGTGAGAGTTGGACTCCGCCAAGGTTGCCCTTTGTCACCGATTCTGTTCATAACTTTTATGGACAGAATTTCTAGGCGCAGCCAAGGTGTTGAGAGGATCCGTTTTGGTGACCTTAGAATCGCTTCTCTGTTTTTTGCAGATGATGTGGTCCTACTGGCTTCATCAGTTCGTGATTTACAACTTTCACTGGAGCGGTTTGCAGCCGAGTGTGATGCGGCCGGGATGAGGATCAGTTCCTCCAAATCCGAGGCCATGGTCTTGAGCCGGAAAAGGGTAGCATGCCCTCTCCGGGTCGGGGAGGAGGTCCTGCCCCAAGTGGAGGAGTTTAAGTATCTCGGGATCTTGTTCACGAATGAGGGAAAACTGGAGCGTGAGATCGATAGGCGGATAGGTGCAGCGTCCGCAGTGAAGCGGGCGCTGTACCGGTCTGTCGTGGTGAAGAGAGAGCTGAGTCAAAAGGCAAAGCTCTCAATTTACCGATCGATCTACGTTCCCACCCTCATCTATGGTCATGAGCTTTGGGTTATGACCGAAAGAACAAGATCTCGGATACAAGCGGCTGAAATGAGTTTTCTCCGCAGGGTGGCTGGACTCTCCCTTAGAGATAGGGTGAGAAGCTCAGTCATCCGGGAGGGACTCGGAGTAGAGCCGCTGCTTCTCCACATCGAGAGGAGCCAGTTGAGGTGGCTCGGGCATCTGGTTAGGATGCCTCCTGGACGCCTCCCTGGTGAGGTGTTCCGGGCACGTCCCACCGGGAGGAGACCCAGAGGAAGACCCAGGACGCGCTGGAGGGACTATGTTTCTCGGCTGGCCTGGGAACGCCTTGGGATTCCCCCGGAGGAACTGCTCCAAGTGGCTGGGGAGAGGGAAGTCTGGGCCTCCCTACTTAGGCTGCTACCCCCGCGACCCGACCCCGGATAAGCGGAAGAAGATGGATGGATGGATGGATGGATGGATGGGTTCTTGTTTTCAAGAAATAAGAATACAAATGGCTCTTTTTCTTACATGCGTTCCATAGTCCAGTTGTCATCCATGGTTGATCAATATTGCATTTTTGCGTGGAATTTTTCTGCACACAATTTTTTTTGTACAGGGTATCCAAGATAGTCATAAACTCATCATATGATTGGTTTACGTCATCCACATACACACCATTCCAATTTTGTTTTTTAAATCTTTTTTTAAATTATCTATTGCTCTTTTGGTCGTGCTTATTTTATATTTTGGTCTTGTAATTGGATTTCTGAAATTATTTTCCATTTTACAAATCGTAAAAACTGGCAAGTGGTCACTGAGATCAGTTTTTAAAATACCACTTATATTAGTTTCATCAGTCAAGTTCGTGAAGATGTTGTCGATTGTTGTTGTACTATGAGTTGTTATTCTAGTCGGATTTGATATCAAGGGAAACAAGGTCAGACTACACATTAAATTTACAAATGCACTAACATTAGAGTCGTCTGAATTACCCAGATTGATGTTAAAATCACCACTTAAAAAGACAGTTTTGTTACCTCTCTTTCCAAATAACTCCAGGATTTTGTCAGTAAATGACTCTATGTTTGACCCTAGTGCACGATATACACAACTTATTATTAAATTTTTGTCATTTTTATTTATTACTTCTATAGTTGCCATTTCCATTAAATTGTCTACAGCTACAGACATAGCATCAATTTGTTTACATTTGATTCCATTTTTAGCAAATAGAGCTACTCCTCCACCTTTTTTTTGTGTCTGTTTTTGTAATATAGTTCATAACCTTCTATAAAAGCATTATCGATATTGTCATCATTTAGCCATGTTTCAGAGAGTGCTATAATAATAATAATAATAATAATAATAATAATAATAATAATAATAATAATAATAATAATAATAATGAATTCAATTTATAACGCACTTTTCATTAATGAAAATCTCAAAGTGCTACAAGGTGCAACAGAATTAAATGTCAATAAAACAAATAATAAAACAATTAAAATCAATAACAGTATCAGCTAAGATCAAAAGTAGAATCATGAGGAGGTAGAGTATGCTCGGTTGAAAAGAAAGGTCTTCAAGCCGCTCTTAAAGTCAACCACAGACTGTGGGGCTCTCAGACAGTCAGGAAGAGAGTTCCACAGGCGGGGGGCAGCCACACTGAAAGCCCGGTCTCCCATGGTCCTTAATTTGGTTCTCGGAATGTGAAGGAGATTGCTGTTCTGTGACCGCAGCGAACGGGTGGATGAGTATGGAATAAGAATATCCTTCAGATAATCTGGTGAAGTTCCGTGTAAGCATTGATGTGTAATGAGAGCAGTTTTGTACTGAATTCTGTAGGCGACAGGAAGCCAATGAAGGTTATGGAGAATGGGCGTAATATGTTCAAATTTACGAACTCTCAACAAGATCCTTGCTGCACTGTTTTGAATATATTGAAGTTTCTGAAGGTTTTTGCCAGGGATTCCAATAAACAGGGAGTTGCAGTAGTCGAGCCTGGAGGAGACAAAAGCATGGACGAGCTTCTCAGCATCGGAAAAAGTTAGGGATGGGCGAAGTCTGGAGATGTTTCGAAGATGGAAGAAGCAAGTTTTAAACAGATGCTTAATGTGATTTTCAAATGTAAGATTGGAGTCCATTTTTATTCCAAGATTAGTAACAGAGGTGGAGAGGGGGATGTCTTGTCCAGAAAAGGAAAGTCTTGTTATAGGAGATGTTTGTACCTGGTGAGGGGTGCCAATCAGTATGGCCTCAGTCTTGGAGCAGTTTAATTGAAGAAAGTTCTGATTCATCCATTCCCTAATTGCCTCCAGGCAGGCAGAGAGGGCAGTGAGTGAAGATGGAGATGACAAGGTGGAAGATGAGGATGCTCCAGTCCTGATGTAGAGCTGTGTATCGTCGGCATAACAGTGAAAAGAAATGTTGAACTGATTAATAATTTGACCTAAAGGCAGCATGTAAAGGGAAAACAGCAGGGGCCCCAGAACCGACCCCTGAGGGACACCACAGGAGACACAGACTGTCTGGGACGTGGCGTTGCCAAGACTAACACATTCCAGCCTATTGGAGAGGAAAGATTTGAACCAGTCCAGGACGGTGTCGCAGAGACCGACCTCCACATGAAGACGGTGGAGGAGGATACTATGGTCCACAGTGTCGAAGGCTGCAGTGAGGTCAAGGAGGACAAGGATGGAGGGAGAGCCAGTGTCAGCAGCCAAGAGGACATCATTGGTAACTCTCAGTAATGCAGTCTCTGTACTGTGAGCTGCCCTGAATCCAGACTGGAGCTATGATTGAAAAGGTTTTGTTTAGATTTTTTAAATATTCTGTTATCCTCGTTAAACTAGCATTAATACTTCTACAGTTAATGTGAATAATGCAGATGCTTTCATCCTGTATCTTTATATCATTAAATTGAATTTCGTCATAATAATTACTTTTGTTGAATAATGGAAGTACATTTTTTTCTATTTCTTCATCTGCATCATATATTTTAAGGTCCGATTTATCATACGGCATCATGAGTTTGTGTAATTATTCTTCATAGTGTTAATTTTATAGAATTTTTGATGTATGTTTATTAAGGAGTGAATCTTGATCATTATCCATTTATGTCTTGAGCTTTTCCAAGTCAGATAAATCCTGTATCACTTTCGGTTTTGAATCTTCTTGCACTTTAATCCAGATTTTTCCATTTTTCGTCCATGTTGCTACTATTTTGTTTTGTTTTCTTAGGATTCTGGCTTCCTTTGCAATAATACCATTTCTTTTTGTTAAGTGTTCATTTATGTAGATTCTCGTTCCTCTTAATTTTTTTACCAGTTTTACTGGGTATAGTATGACACATTGGAATGTCCTCATGGTCAATATCAATGTCCTTGTCCTGTAGAAAGGATACCACTTGGTCTTCTAGAGTCTTCTTTTGTTCAGGTGATGAATCCTCCGTTATTCCTTCATTTTTTGTGACTTTAGAGTACAATCTATTTTTTTATTTCCAAGCCAGTAATTACCAGATTTTCCTGTCTTGCGTTTTGTTCCAAATCGTCAATTTTTAGTTCTAAATCTGAATTTTTTTTGTCTTTCTGACTTATTTGTGACTTCAGTTGCTTGATTTCATCAAACAAGCCCATCAGGAGCTTTTGTTGAGCTGTAATTGTTGTAATTTCTGAGCTTATAAAGTTCAGTGATTTCTTAATTTCGTCAAGTTCATCAGGGTTTTGTTCACTCAGAGCTTGTTTTTCACGTCTTGATTTTCCTGCCATTTTTATATAATTATCCACTTAATGTCAGCTGGAAAGAATGAAACAGACCTCCTCTTCGTCCACTTCCAGTCTCCTCCTGCAGTATGCGCTCCTGCAGTCAAAAACAGCCAGTGACGTCACTCCAGCAATCTGGGTCAGCAGCCCTTCCGCGTTGTCATCCGTCGTCATCCGCCAAGAAACGCCTCCATGCCCAAAGCCTAGCCGCAGATGTTAGCTCGTTAGCTAACGTTAGCTCCTGTAGCTCGACAGGCAAAGAGCCGACGTCCATCCACCACCGACCACGAAGAGTCTGTTCCCACCACGACTCCAAGCGCCTCCAGATGGCAGCCCTCCAACTACGGACCCGACTCCGGACAAGGACAAAACGAGCCTCAGGCACTAGCCCCCGACAGGGCTAACGCTGGTAGCAGAAGCACCGTCTCTCCTTCGGCTTCTCCCGACTTCTGCCGTCTTCAGAACTAGCCAAAGAAGTGACAACCCCACTGAGAGAAGTGAGTTTTCCAAATTGATCCGCTTCAGTTTTTATGATTAGTATGACTCCCGCGGAGCAGAGCGTTCCTCAGTACAGCAAATACAAGGAAGGTCATAGAGGAGATACCAGTATATGGATGCAGTCACAGTTTTTTCTAGGGATGTCCCGATCCGATCACGTGATCGGAAATCGGTCCCGATCACGTGATTTCAGACTCGACTCGAATCGGGCGTTACACACCGATCAGGGATCGGATATATGTGTATATTTATTCTAAACACAAACGGGAATATTATATTAACTGTATGTTGTGTTACAGAGTCAAATTGTCTCGAAACAAAACGTGCACAATATTTTTGCTGCAGCGCCTGCCGTAAAGCAGTGACTGTCATAAAAAGACGCAGAACGTGGCATAAGCTTGAAGTGGAGGCGGCGATGTCTGTCGTGTGGAGATATTTTAAAGTGGATGACAACGATATTGCGTTTGCAAACTGTGAGATATGTACAGTTCGTATTTCAAGAGGAGGTGCAGACAGTTCGTATTTCAAGAGGAGGTAAGGAAAAGGCTACATTTAACACAACAACCTAAGTTTCTTATTTGTTTACATGCCTGCTCAGTATTTTAAGTTGAGCTGCTTATTTTAAATTAGACATTTTTATTTCATACTGTTGCACTAAACTTCAATGTGAAGAATTAAAAAAAAAATCTTATTACGGTACTAGATTGTTCAATCTACCTCACAGAAGTACCCTGCTCAGTATTTTAAGTTGAGCTGCTTATTTTAAATTAGACATTTTTATTTCATACTGTTGCACTAAACTTCAATGTGAAGAATTTTTTTTAAATCTTATTACGGTACTTGATTGTTCAATCTACCTCACAGAAGTACTCTGTTAAATATTAAGGTAAATAATATAAAAATTAAGGGACATCTGGATCTGTTTCTTTTTTTTCCCTTCATTTTAAAAATGTATTTTACAAGTATCGGATTGGGACTCGAAATCGGCCAATTCTCAAATTAAAGGACTCGGACTTGGGGTCAAAAAAACCTGATCGGGACATCCCTAGTTTTTTCTACATATTTTGCATGCCCTGTGACTTATACACTGAAGCGACTTATTTACATTTCCCCCCCATATTTATAAAGCAAATTTTGGCTGAGATATGACTGTTTTCATTCATTCTGACATTGAAAATACTGAACACTATCATTTTCAGCCGCTAGATGGCACTTGAGCAGTATGGTAATGCTGGTGGATTCAAACCCCCAACTTTTGCATTGGAGGACGATTGCTCTAACCACTCAGCCACAGCCGCCCAAGGCAGTGCATTGTGTACAATGGAAAATACGGTAGTTGGAGTGAGGATAGAGGATGCAGAGGACAGAGTTAGATGGAGGAGGATGACTCACTGTGGCAACCACTGAAGAGGGCAAAGCCAAAAGAAGTAGCTGAGTTTTCCTCAACACATTTTATGCATCAATAGATCACTTTTTTTGTTGTTAAAACTTTGACAAACTGGCAGATGAAATGCAATTTGAATTTTATTTGATTAGGTTTTTAACTGAAAAGTAGTGAAGATAAGTTGTTGCCTGCCTGGGAG
>JBBPBX010014237.1:0-13512 GCA_038048925.1 Garcialebias charrua
ATAATTATAAATAAAATATAGATAAATGTACATTTGACTCTAGAAAATTCTGCAACAACGTAAGTAGTGAAGACAAATCTTTGACAAAAACAGCTACAACTTGAGCAGCTGGTTGTTTGTTTTCATTCAGAAAAAAACTTTTTTTAGCAGAGCATCATGAAACTAATTGTTTTAATATATATCTGTGTGAATGTTGCTTATGATAAAGTTATTTTAACTCATTTTTCTCTACTTTTTTAAAATTAAGCTCCTATTTCACCCTTCCACAGTTTACTGATCGACACATGATTAAATAAAACGAGAGGCCTCCACAGTCACATGCGTGTTGATTAATTTGCTCAGTCTGTGTCCAGGAGAGGGGAACATTGACATACGTATCTAACCTTATATTTTAGCAGCATGAACACATTTAAATTAATTAAACTTCATCCGGTTCATCTCACCCTGCACACTCTGTGCTGTAAGATGCTTGTTGATGCGGCGGTAGAAGAAATGTGCTGAGTCAGGACTCAGGACGTGACTTCACTGAGCAGCTTTTAGCTTTTGCTGACAGACAGAACCGAGACAGCTGGGCCGACCACCGAGCCCTTCAGGGCTGATCAGGAGCACGATCCATCTTCCTCAGAGCCTGCTGTCGCCTCGCCGTGCTTCTTGGGAAACCTCAGCCTTTGGATATTGGTTTACGTGAACGAAACATGCAACAGAGAGCGTTGGCTTCAAATCCAGTTCAGTGCACAAAAACAAGGATTTAATTTGGTGCGAATATCAGAATTTGAGGTTGGAGGGGAAAAGGAGTCCACGGTAAACCAACGTGGCTGTTTACGTGTCCATATTTTAGTTTGTGAGAGGAAATCCCTACAGGAAGGCCCCGTCCGGGAGGCGATCCTGCTCACCGAGAGACGACAGCTCTAACCATGCCGCCCACTTTTTACAGAGTATCACTGCTTTTTAAAAACATGGGTAACCCCATCCTCCGTCGCCCACACCAGGCATCTCTTTTCACCACTTAGAAAACTTATTCGCGCGACGTGCCGCGTCCCGAGCGACAGAAACATTCAGTTCCTGTCAAGCACTCGACGCCGTTCCCGAGAGAAATGCGCTTCTCTTTCCAGGAATCTGTCATTTGACATAACTCGATCAGAGACTAAACATTCATTCATTCAACCTTTATTTAGACGTGCGTCTCAAGATCCACGTCAGCAGCTTTTCTGTTCAACTCGTTGAATTGTGGGGAGACGTTTTTAATCTTCGCTCTAATTTTTAGTCAGTTAAATCTAAGATTGCAAAATAACATTTCCAAATGTCACTCCAGTGAATAAGATTCTCCAAAAAAGATATAAATAAAAATAAAGAAGCAGCAGTAGCAATACTTATTATAGCTCAGTACATGTGGTACATACATGACACTTAACCTGTTATGTACTGTGTTGTTGGGTACATATTATATTACATACAAGGATTGGGCTGTGCAGTATTCGGAAGCACCTTGTTAGCCTGTACAGTACTTAAAGGTTACATACCAAGTGCATGTCAAAGTCCCCGGATCAAATCCCGGTCCAGGGGCCTTTCTGGGTGGAGTTTGCATGTTCTCTCCGTGCATGCGTGGGTTTTCTCCGGGTGCTTCGGTTTCCTCCCACAGTCCAAAAACATGCATGTTAGGCTGATTGGTAACCTAAATTGACCCTGGGTGTGAGTGAGACAGGTCCCTCTTGTAATTGAGTCCCCGTGGCTCAACGAGGCTAGCCTGTATAATTAAAGGTTGAATGAAAAGTACCAGGTATTTACTTCCTGGTACAGTATTTATTTGCCAGGGAGGCCTAGGCCTGAAGGAATTTCTACATGCATGTTTTGCACTGTGGGAGGAAACCGGAGTACCCGGAGATAACTTATGCAAACTCCACACAGAAAGAACCCCAGGTCCAAACTGGGAACAGAACCTTCTAACTGGGATGAAATGATGACTATAACGAAACAATACCAAATATCAATCAAAGACTTTCACGTTTGTAGATTTGTTGAAAAGTGTAAAAATAGTTTCAATGTATAAAAACAAGGTTAGAAGAGACGTGAAGGTTATTTTAGTATCAATGTATTCGATAAACGACGATAACATGTTCACATAAATGTATTCTTTATTATATAAGGTGTTTATAAAAATGTTGTTTTTTTATATTTGGTTTACAAAAGTTTAACTGGGCTGGGCTGACGTTTCATGTTATACCAGTAACTGTCTGCCTTATGGTGCCAAAGCAAAATTCAAATAATTATTAATAACTAAGGTATTATAGCACTTATAAGTCACTACAAAGGTTTGTTTCTGTCCTGTTTTATTCTTTGAACATCTTGCAGGACAAAGATGAATCCCTCGGCAAGTAATCTCCAGGAAACCTGCATTTATTGTCGTATACGACTTTGTCTAAAACACGTCTCTCTTGAAAATTAGTCCCAGTGCCTCAGTGATGAATAAAGAATAAAGAACAATTTTAAAAAGTAATTTTTTATTATAAGTAGATGAGCAGAGAAGAGTTGAATCGAGGAGTCTGGCTGGTCTAATCAGGTCAGGAACGAGACGGCCAACATGGGAACCACATCAGACTAAAATTAGAACATCGCCTTGGACGTTACATCAATAAGTTTTTAGATTAATATTCAGTTTGGCTTGGAGCTGTGATGACAGGACTGAGCAGCTGCTCAGAGGTTGTGCTGCGTTCAGAAAACAACATGTGCTTCAGTGATCTTTTCCTCCATCAGGTCCTAACGGGTCTTCAGCTTTTGTTCACAAGCTGAGCTGAAGCTCCGGCACCAGAAGTTCTCCTGTCACGTCATGTTGCTCCTCAGCCACACACGGAAACGTCTCTTAGACGGTCAGCTCTTTATGGATCCAGAACATAAAATAAATATAAGAAAAATACATTTAATATATAAATCTAATTAGTTTGCAACCCATGAAGGAAAAAAAACGTTCACCAAATCTAAAATGTAATAATGTGGAAAAATTCAAGGCTTGGGTCAAAAATTGTTATTTAAAGTTGACATTTCTCGTAAAATTATATATCTACAGGAAACCCTCGAGGTACGACACCCGCGACCTACGGCAACTCAGACTTACGATTTTATCGTATTTAATAAAAATATGATTAAAAAAAATATATTATTTATTTATTTTTGTGTGTGTTTAAATGTTATTAATTTCATGTGTATAGCACTTTGTTGCAGCTGTGGTTGTTTTAAATGGCTTTATAAATAAAGTATAATTATTAATATTACGTTTTTATTACAATTTTATCGTATTTACGCAACTTCCGGTCGTTTCCGGTCGCCATTTTACAATTGTCTACTGCGGTCAATGGAGCTCCAGAGGCTACTGTCAGCTGGCTCTGGAGGACCGTGTGCCCGATCAGGGTTGCCTCATACGGATAAATTAGCTGGAAACACTCGGTCAACTCTGTGGACGTCTCAGGTCCGGAGGAGCAGCCGCCGATCGCCCCGCGATCGCTGCCACAACGCCGCCCGACATGCTAACGACAGCAGCTAACAGAGCAGCTAACACAGGCGAAGACACCGAGCCGACATGCCGCGGAGGGGCCATCTGCGGCCGGGAGCTCGCCGCAAATGTCCGCCTGGCAGTCGGGGGACACCGAGCTAACGCGGAGATACAAAGCCGACAGCCTTTTTGAATGAACTGACATGCTAACCATTGCTGCTAATGGCGGGGCCTAACCGTAGCTAACGCCGAGCTTGTTTTGGATGGAGGATTATCGCGGAGAAACGGCTTTCAGTAAGTTTTTTTTTTTTCTGGCTCCAAATGTATGAAGTTAAGAAGCTAACAGTCCTTCTTTTAAACAGTTTTGACCACGTGTGTGCGTGTGGAGCGTAAGGAAGCTGGGGGAGCTCGGACGGGTGCGAGCTGATGCTAAAAGACGAAGGCAGGCTTTGACCAGCTCAAAGTAAGACATTATATTTTTTATTTATTGTACAGTATTCATTTACTGTACAGTTCTGTGCATGTTTATGGCCTAGTATGTCTGCTTGTTCAGTCTCATGCCATTAAATATGTGTGCGGCGCTCCGTTAGCGGTATAGCCGCGACCAGAGCCATATAAAGTGAGAGTTGTGACACGCTTTGAACTCACCGACAGGCGGTCAATCGTTCCAAACAACGGCTATGGAAACCTTGTGGAGCTGCGCCCTCTGGCGGCAACGGAGCGCTACTGCAGGCAGCTTCAGACTGTAACCAGAGCCATGGAACAAATCGCCCCCTTCATGACCCACGTGACTTCCGCATTCCATTCTTACAATGGAACTCTATGGGAGTGTCGCAACTCTCACTTTATATGGCTCTGGCCGCGACCTATGTCAGAAACGCGGACCTACGACAGGCAGGTGTTTTTGGTTCGCGAGGTACGACAACATCGACCTAGGTCACACCCGTAGGTCCCAATCCCTGACGTACCTCGAGGGCTCCCTGTATTGTGATTAATATTACTACAAGAACTATGGAAAAAAGATTTTAACAGCTGTCACTGAACAGATTTTAATTGTTTGTGGACCTGAAATCTGAAATTCAACAAGAATTAACTGTAAAACTTAAACAGTAAATTGATTTTAATATAAAAGATGTTAAAATTTTTGATAAAAATAAGATTAAAGTGATCCTCCCATCATGTTCTTTTTCTTATACTTAATTTAAATGACATGGTTATTCATCTTGACAACTTGTCAGCTAAATTTCACTCTTAATGAAACAGATCAGGAGAGTTTGAACCACAACCTTCAACAGCCGCCACACTCACTCCCCACAGCTTTGGATTCTGATTCTGTGACTCATGAGTTTTGGCTCGGAAACAACTTGGAGGTGTTTATTTTCAACTTGCTCCTTTGATTAAATGTCAGTTAAAAATCGTGTGTTGGGTCAAACTGCTGCAGAACCCATGGCCCGGGTCACTTGATGGATTTAGGTTCTGTTGGGATGATCAGAGGGAGTTAAAAGGTCAAACTTCCCAGAAAACTCACTTGTATTGTGTGAAGTTCCTGAATTTCTAATAAAAATAATTATATTTGAAATAACAGGCTCAAATTCTTATCACGTGTCTTATATTTAAAAACATTCACTACTGAAGTTTAACCTTAATGTTTGTTAGAGGCTGAATAATAAAAGCCTTGCTGCATTCTGGTTGA
Organism: Garcialebias charrua; assembly: GCA_038048925.1. NCBI lineage: Eukaryota > Metazoa > Chordata > Actinopteri > Cyprinodontiformes > Rivulidae > Garcialebias > Garcialebias charrua. Next base: position 5,178 of record JBBPBX010014237.1, read on the forward strand.
TTGGGTGTAATTGTTAACATTTTTTTTTAAAATTAGTTTTACAACTGATCATAATAAAAAGTAATTGAGTTGTTCAGAAGTGTTTTTATTTTATTTTACAGCCTCTAAAACAGAGCTCTCCAACTATCCAGTCAAGGAACAGTGTCTCGTTTGTCTTTGTGTCCCTGTGATGGACTGGAGCCCTGACCAGGGTGTCCCCTGCCTCAATGGATGGATGGATGGATGGATGGATGGATGGATATACAGGTCTGGAGGGTATTTTAGTTTGAATAATGACCACGTCTGCATTTGTGCCTCTTTCCTCATAAGCTTGCAGCTAGCCCTTAATATTGGTCAAAACTGGAGAACTTTGCTCTGGTCTACTGGAAAAACGTCTTATAAATTAAACCTGCTATGTTAATAACTTAATGTTTCTATGAACGTGTTTCGTGTTTGTCTTTAACCCTTCCAGCCTCAAACAGAGTTTTTTATCATTATTTTATTTCCATCGGTCCAGTTTTGATTTGCAGCAGTTCAGCCTCCACACTCGACTCCTCTGACCTCACTCGACCTCTCCTTTTGAGCACAAGCATTAAAGATCAGATCTGTTCTGGCAGTGAAATGGTCCAGTGGCTCTGCAACAGGACTGGACGTTTGACAAATGAACAAGCCTGCACATCACCCCGCCAAATAATAAAAACACACCAAGAACACGCCTTTCTCTCTTACTGAACGTTCTGGGCTGAAATTGGAAAATTCTCCCGTGGATTGAAACTTCGTGAACAAATGTATTCAGAGTTGGACTTGTCCAGAAGACGAGACTGAAGATTTAGGTTCATGCTCCGTGCTGAAAGGGCACTGTCAACTTTACGACTACCGGTACGTCTATTTCTGAAAACACCTGAGGGCGGTCTTCTTATGGGCCCTGCAGCGCATGATGCTGAGACAGGTGGTTTAAGATGAACATGCTGGATTTTTCATAAAACGTCAGGTTGAGATTAAAAACCAGATTAGAAATCCAATCAGTGGGACAATAAAGTGTAATGCATCATAATAAACTGCAGCTGCATTCACTGCACAGACATTTAGAGGTCTAGACGTTGTAAAGCTGACGTGAATGGCAACAAAAATGTCACTGAAAAAAGTTACCATATTTTCAGGCCTATAAGTCACACCTTTTTGCCTAATTTGCATGCCCTGCGACTTATAGGGCGAAACGACATATTTATGGATTTTTTCCCATATTTTTAGATCAATTTTTGACTGAGATATGACAGTTTTTCATTTTGGCAAAAAATGGTGCAGTACCAGTTTCGGCCGCTAGGGTCCACCGACCGTTCCCGGCTCACGTGTTCGAAGGAAGCCTCCTCTGCTCGGACTCACTCTGTCGCAGCGCGACCTCCTGCTCTGCAGGTATGAACTACTGTTAGCTCTGTGTTTTACTGTTAGCAATGCAAAATAGCTCAAGAACCACAGGACAGATTTTGATGAAACTTACAGAAAGTAATCACTGGATGGACATTTACAAACTGTTAGCTGTAGGAGATGTTTGAGCTAAAATTCGATTTATTTATAAGTTCTTTTCGTAGCGCGCACAACCGTTTGGAGGACGTCAAAGCGAAACAATTTAAATCCAGCAGATTTGACCATTACGTGAATTTATTAAGGAAAGGTTAAGCTCTGAAACACTTTTGTTACAATGTCAGCACACAATTATATTTTTTTAAGCGTTTATCTTGCTAAATATTAAAGAAAATGCTGCGGTCTAACCCGTGCGGGTGCACGTAGCAAAACTGATTTGTCAATTACGTGCATTTATTAAGGAAAAGTTCAGCTAAGACACATCTTTGCTATCATTTTCAGCAAACAAATAATTGTTTTACCGTGTTAATCTTGTTAAAGTCCTTCAATGCAGTTCCTGTGGCCGCCATTTGCAGCAGGGCAAACCTTCGGCCCTCATTTCAGGTTGTCACAGCTGCTGCGTAACATACGCGACGCGTCAGCGGTAACATGCGACTTATACGGCGGCGCAACACGTTTATGGATTTTTCCAATTTATTGGACATAATTGGACGATGCGACTTATAGGGCGGTGCGACTTATCGGCCAGAAAATACGGTAGATAAAATCAGATTTTAATCCAACAAATTTTATGCACATCAAATAGAAGAGATTTAAACAAAATGCCTCGTAGATCCAAGTAACGAAAGCTGCTGTGGTTGTGTCTAAACTGGACCCCAGACGTGTTTATGGCTCTGTCTATACAGTGTGCATGGCCCAGCGTGACGTGTCGCACACTCCAGAATCCAGGTCTAAATTTATCCCTGTCTGCTAAAGACACTTTGTTGTAAGGACATGGTGTCATTACAGCGCCGCTTAACTCCAGTAATCCCCCGAGCAGCAGCTGGCACATTGTGGTGCAACCAAACTGTTGTAACAGTCTCAGCAAAAACAGGTTTCCTAAAACTACCGTTTTCTTTTCACGAGGGGGATTTTCCTAAATTGGTTTCCCTGATGTTTGAAGAGGTTCAACCACAGGAGGAGGTTAAAGTTTTTATGGGCTTCCCTCTTAATTCACCATCAGCCCTCTCTGTTGTTTGATGATTCCTGCTGTAATGGAATTAACACTTCAAGGACCAACGCAGTGGTTTAGTGGTTGTGTTGCCTCGCAGCAAGTAGGCCGGGGTTCAAACCCTGGGCTCACTCTGTGTGGCGTTTGCATGCTTGTGTGGTTTTCTCTGGTACTCCGGTTTCCTTCCACGGCCTAAAAAGCACATGCATGTTTAGGCTGTCTGCAGGCACCAGAAGAAGAGATAGTGGGATTTTACTTTGTTAAATAAACAAACAAACAAATAAATTAATAATGCCACTAAGATCATCTTTTGTTGGGAAATGATTAAATCTTAAACATAAAATTTTGCTCAGTCTCCCATGACATCATGAGATGTCACACTCAGAGTGTGTTTAATGAACACATGTTATTACCACTACACACCATGTGATGTAAGCATTAGGACAAGCTGGGACAAGGGTCTGCAACCTGTGGCTCTAGAGCCACATTTGGTCCCTCTTCAGCGGCTCTTTCAAGCTTTGACCAAAAACTAACATAAAACTGAATTTTATAGGATATTATACCCACAACAAAAAATGACTAGTTTTAGCAGGTTTCCTGCCATTTCCTTTGAAAATATGTGGATACTAGTATTAATATACTGTACAGAGTAAATTATACTCCATTTAACATTATATAATAAAAAAAAAAACATAAACCTGCACAATTCATTGTTTTCGCTTTTAAAATGGGCAATAATCCAGTCTTCTGTGATAGACTTGTGACCTGGACATGGGCACCAGTGACCCCCTGCAACCTGAAAAGGAAGACACGAGTAAAGATAATGGATGGATGGATGACTGAATGGATGGATGGATGGATAGATGGATGGATGGATAGATGAATAGATTTCAGTCTTTTGTCTCAAAATGAAAAAAATATCAATAAATGTTAACAATTAGATGATTTTAGTTTTATAGCTTCACATCTACTGGCAGAAAAGTCCCCTCTAACAAAGGTAAAGTGGCTGTAGCATGAAGCTGCACTGCTCTAACCATGACCTCTGACCCTTAAGGCTCACCCATAGCTCTGCGTACGGCCGTACGCAGCTGTATGCACGTACTACGCAAAGGCACAGGCGTATCCCCGCAGGGCATGTACGCGCAAAGCTCAAATTTTACGACCTCGTATGCAAACGCGTTGTCGCACAGTAAACTGCCCAGCGCCGGACTGTTTTGTATGCGACACAAATGTATTAAATTCCCCTTTTTCATCCCTGATCTGGCCTTTTCTTTTTGTTTTTTGCCAAAAGTCAAGTGATTGCTTCCTCCTCCGTTGACTCCATGACTGAAATGATGAGAAATGAATGAATTTGTCACGAGCGAATTAAACTCGGGTCCAGCGTGGCTGTGGGAGGTTCTGGAGATTTCCTGGTGTGCTGGTCTGATGTGTGGGCTGCAGGACCAGCGCTCCCTGTTTTTTTTTTTTTATAACTTTTTATTAACATATAAACACAGAACACCGCTGCGGCAGCAGCTGCTAGCTTGCGCCTTTTTTCCCCCGACCCGTCAATCAATTTAGTAGGCGTGTCAGATAATGACCAATCGGCGACCTCAATTTGTCCCGTAGGTAAACGCTCTGCGCTGCAGCTGTTCAAATGACATCAGGAATTTGGTGCGAAAACGCAAAAATGTACATGAGAACAAACGCTGAGCAGTGGGGGTGAACTGTCTGCGTACAGCACGCGCGTATGGACACGCGTACGGCCGTACGCAGAGCTATGGGTAAGTCTTTATTCATCTCTCTTCATCTCGACCCTTCTTATTGCTACATGGTCCATGCGCCACCAGTTGATAATGACAATAGTGGCACGTTTTGCAAAAATGGCTCTTTTGATCGTGAACGTTGCAGAACCCTGAGCTAGGACAACCCGCTACTGCTTTGTGGGTTTTTATTTTTTGGTCTTTTTTATATATTTAAAAAAAGAGAAGATGGATGTATATAGCTGAATATATATTTTTTATTGAACCTATAAAAACAACTCATTGCACTGTACATAAAAGGGCAAATACAGTTTTTTTCCTTCACCTTAGTTTGTGAGAATGCACTGAATGTCATCTACCACAGGTAACATACTAACTACAGGTTAGAAACCCACGCAATAAAAAAATAGGAGCTGCTTTTAAACCAGAGTTATTTAAAAAAAGCAACAAAAACAAGTTTGCTTCACTAAAAATATATATATATTTATAAAAGTCTTTACACCAACAGTCCATTCTTTTCTGGGTTTCTCACCGCTCTCCTCTTCCTTCCATCTCTTTCATGCACCTGATCGCACCCTTCCCGCTGCTCTTCTTCCTCTCCTCCTCCAGCCTCGCTCTCTCCTTCTCCACCATCCAGTCCCCTCCCAGGTAACTCAGCGCCTCCTCGGGTCGACCGCGGCGCTGCGGCCTGGGGTCGAGGAGCGACTGGAAGAAGGAGCAGGCCAGCGGTGTGAAACACGTGAACTGGGGGGCTGTGGGGGGTTGGTTCTGCTCTTTGCTGGGATCGCTGGTTTTCTGTGGTTCTGTCCAGACGTCCAGTTCATCACTGGGGCCTTTCGCTCCATCACACCACTCCTGGTATTTCAGGTAGGAGCGACAGTCGCTGGCTGTCTCAGCCCAGGGGTGGCTGCCGGTGATCATGGCGTACGTGAGGACGCCCAGGGCCCAGCTGTCGGTGCTGGGCTCCACCGACGCCCAAACCCTCTTCTTCTCCTCCTCAGCTCCATCACGCTGAGCAGTCATGCTGCTCCAGCTGTCCTCGTTTCCCCGAGCGGCCTCCGCCTCCGGCGTGCAGTAAGGCGAGCTGTACCAGACCTCTGGCACTCTGGTTCCTGTGGCCTTCACCTGGAAGTAAAGGTCAGTTTAGTGAACACGGTGTTCCCAGCACCACCAGAAGGTCGTCGCCACCCTGCAGCTACTGACCATGCCAAAGTCTCCCAGTTTGACCCACCGGCAGGCAGAGTCGCACAGGAAGACGTTCTCGGGTTTGACGTCTCTGTGGACAAAACCGAGGGCGTGCAGGTGGGACAGAGCCCCACACAGCTGGGACACCACCCGCTGACAGCAGTCCTCCTCCACCCCCACCTGAACAACGATCAACAGAAGACTTGACGAGCCACGTTCAGACCAACGAGGGAATTTTAACAGTTTTCACTTGTTTCAGTTAAAACTAGTCACCAGTTAGTCTAACACGCTGGGAGGAAACAACTAACTGGTCTGCCGTAATGTCTTGTTAAAAAAACATATTCATTAGTTTATTTTTTTCCTGACCACTTTTATATTTTTAAATAGGGATGGGGCCGATTCGATCCAGTATCGGTATCGGCTTCCGACACCAATATAATTTAAGTATCGGATTTTCCGATCCAACCTGCCGATATTTCCGATCCGGCTTCAAAGAGCACATGGGTTCCAACATATTCTGTGACTGCAGTCTTAACATTGTGTGAGTTAAACCCAATGAAGACGCTCTGGGCCTCACAACAAGAAACACCTAAACTTTAAAGCACACAAGAGGCAGGTCTATATCACAGACGTCCTTCTCACTCATGGTGCAGCTGGAAAACAAAAAAAAAAAAACACTAAGCATTATGGGAAATACAACACAGTCCACTCCCCTTAACCACTACGGGAGTGGATTTTGTGTTCTTTCCCATAATGCTTAGCGGTATTTTAGACTAAAAAAGCATTATGGGAAAGACAATAAAATCCACTCCCGTAGTGGTTAACACTAGAGTGAGTGAATTTTCAAGATCCCGAGGACAAACCCCCTCCTTCTCCTCAACAGTTTGCGGGCCATTAACTGCCTTTTGTTATAAATATGCTTGCAGGTAACTCAGACACACCCACCACGCCTGACTGCATTCCAATGTTTCTCAAGGCCTCCTAGTCACATGTTTTTGCCCTGGAGATATGTTGAGTGAGGGCACAAAACTTTAAGGGGAGTGGACTGTGTTGTCTTTCCCATAATGCTTAGCGGTATTTTAGTTTTCCAGCTGCGCCATGAGTGAGAAGGACGTCTGTGATATAGACCTGCCTCTTGTGTGCTGTTAAAGTTTAGGTGTTTCATGTTGTGAGGCCCAGAGTGTCTGCATTGGGTTTAACTCACACAATGTTAAGACGGCAGTCACAGAATAGTCGCAGTTCAAAAATGTCATTATTACAGCCTCTTATACCTGAACAGTATCGGATCGGGTATCTGTATCGGTCGATATTCAGATTTAAGGATCGGATCGGAAGTAAGAAATGTGGATCGTGCATCCCTAGTTTTAAACCCATAAACATTCAAAACGATGGTTCTACCTCAGGAATGATGACGTCGTACAGATCACCGAAGAGGCTGGCCTGCTGAGCGAAGATGTAGTGCGAAGGAGTGAGGTAGGCGATTCCCAAAGCTCGAGTCAGAGACGGGTGGGTGCAAAACGCCAGGGAGAGGTTGTATTCCCTCAAGAAGGAGAAAAGTGAGGTGGACTCTCGTGGGAAGAACTTCAAAGCCATGGGAGTACCTGAGAGGGGACGATAACTGGTGTTTGTCATAGTTTTAATGTTGGCTCGTTGCAGCTGTGAGAGGTTTGTTAACTTCCTCACCTCTTTTCTTGTGCACGGCGAGCATGACCTTCCCGTACGAGCCTTCGCCCAGCAGCTTCAGGAGCTTGAAGTGCTCCGACGTGTCCAGAGCTGCCAGAGACTGAGCGCTCAGGTGACACATCTCATCCAGGAGCTTCGTGGCCGCCTGAACACATGAAACATGCTGGTTTGACACATCACAATCAAACTGTTTATTTCTTTTTTTAGATAAACATATTTTAACCATTTTGCACAAAATTTTATGTGAACAATATGGTTACGGCAGGGTTACACATCTGTGGTTGAGTTATTTGAGTAATAGGTTACATTATGTACAAATTAACAACACATAGTCACAAATTGAAATTATAAAATGTGGTCTTCCTCAAGGCTCAGTTCTAGGACATAATTTATTTATGCTTTATTTATATGATATTTTTTACAGTATCCAGTATTTTGGAATTTATCAAGTTTGCTGATGATACAAACTTTTTTTTTCTTGAAAGAATATGAATGAATTAATACAAATAGTAGAAAAAGAGCTAGCTGAAATAAAAAGTGGTTTGATTATAATAAGCTGTCTTTGCATAAATTAAAAATCATGGTATTTTCAGGTAATCGGATTTACAATAATGTAAAGTTACATTTAAATGGAGTTGTAATCGACAGAGTTTATGAGACAAAATTTGTAGGTATTATTCTGATAACAAACTTAGTTGGAAGCCTCATATTAGAAGTAAAATTGCAAAACTATTGGAATATTGTTTAAAATAAAATATTTAATAAACATAAAAGGCTTGCATATTATATACTCTTCCTTGATTATGCCCTACTTGTCATATTGGTCAGAAATATGGGGAAATGCAAATAAAGCTACTATTAATGTATTAATAAAGTTTAAAAAAAGCAATTAGGCTTATTAATAAAGAGGAATATTGTCAACCAACAAACTTTTTATTAAAGTAATACTTTAAAATTTAATGACTTTGTTTACATAAAAATACTGTAAATAATATATAAAGCACTGAATAAAAGTCTTCCTTCTGGAATTCAGAAATTATTTAAGTTAAGAGAGAGTAAATATAATGTACGAGGTTTGTTAATATTTGAACAAGGTAAAGAGGAAAGTAAAGTAAAATCTAGATGTATTTCAGTTCTTGGTGTGAAACTGTGGTATGAACTGAATGATGATCTC
>JBBPBX010014237.1:19823-40744 GCA_038048925.1 Garcialebias charrua
TATGTGTGTGTGTGTGTGTGTGTGTGTGTGTGTGTGTGTGTGTGTGTGTGTTGCATTTATTTTGGTTCTTTAGATATTTATTTGCTGCCACATTTGTTAATGTACTTTTTTTATTTTTTATTTACTTGCTCTTAAGCACATATAACATTTTACCATTCCTACTTAAACTTGCAGGTGAATACATAAAGTACACTAAACATCATGGTTTATGTTTAATTACTATATTTGACACATATAAGGCTGTAAAGTTCACTTCAATAAGTTAATTTTCAGAGTCAGAGTCAGAGAGTCTTTATTGTCATTTACACCGCATGTGGTACATGAGATGAAAACGAGATTATGTACACGAGGTCCCAGTTACATCCAACAACAAATGAAAGAGAAAAACAGTAATAACATCTAGAACTAACTAAGAAAAAGCATCAACTAGTAATACACTAAGCCTAATATAGTGGGAATAAACAGCAGCACGAACATGAGTTTGTATGAGCAGATGGTCACAGATGAACACAGCAACAAGAAAACAGATCAGCATCAGTATGATGTGATATTTTGCAGTGTTTATTTTTTATTTTATTTTTATTTATTCATGAGTCTAACAGCCTCAGGGTAGAAGCTGTTCCTCAGTCTAGTGGTTCTACACTTGATGCTCCTCAACCTCCGTCCTGAGGGGAGTGGGGCAAAGAGTGAGTGTGCTGGATGAGTGAGGTCTTTCATGATGCAGGTGGCTCTTTTCCTGCATCTGGAGGTGTAAATGTCTGTGATGGTGGGGAGACTGACTCCAACAGACTTCTGTGCAGCCTTCACCACTCTCTGCAGAGCTTTCCTCTCTTCAACTGTGCAGCCTCCATGCCACACGTTGATGCTGGAGCACAGGATGCTCTCCACTGCACACCTGTAGAAGGAGGTGAGGACTGGGCTGCTCAGACCAGCTCGTCTCAGCCGTCTGAGGAAGTAGAGTCTCTGATGACCTTTCTTGATCAGGCTGGTGGTGTTGTTGCTCCAGCTGAGGTTATCATTCATGTGTACACCCAAGTATTTGTAGCTGGAGACCACTTCCACTGCAGACCCACCTATTTTCAGTGGGGCATGGGTGTGTTTGTTCCTTCTGAAGTCCACAATCATCTCCTTTGTCTTCTTCACATTCATGTGAAGATTGTTCTCTTTGCACCAGCTCTCCAGGTGTTCCACCTCCTGTCTGTAGCTGGACTCATCATTGTTTGTGATGCATCCCACCACCGCTGTATCATCTGCAAACTTAACAATATGACAGCCTGGAAGTGTGGCTGTACAATCATATGTGAGCAGAGTGAACAGAAGGGGGCTCAGCACACATCCCTGAGGAGAGCCAGTGCTGAGGGTTATGGTGGAGGAGGAGAAGTTGTGGATCTTCACGGACTGTGGTCTGTCTGTTAAGAAGTCTAGTACCCAGTTACAAATAGAGGGGCTTAGTCCAAGTGTAGATAGTTTGTCTATCAGAGTTTGGGGGATCATGGTGTTGAAGGCAGATGTGAAGTCCACAAAGAGCAGACGCACGTATGAGTCTTTCTGATCCAGGTGGGTGAGAGCAGTGTGGACCACGGAAGAAATGGCGTCCTCTGTTGATCGGTTCTCACGGTATGCGTATTGATGAGGGTCCTCATTGATGTTGACGGTTGCCTTGATGTGGGACATGACCAGTTTCTCAAAACATTTAGCGACTATCGGGGTGAGGGCCACCGGTCTATAGTCATTCAGACCAGTCACTGTGGAGCTCTTTGGGACTGGGATGATGGTCGCGGTCTTCAGGCAGGTGGGAACTGACTCCAGTGCAAGTGAGGTGGTGAAGATGTCAGCCAGCACCTCACAGAGCTGGTCCGCACATTCCTTCAGAACTTTCCCTGGGATGTTGTCTGGTCCGGTTGCTTTATGAGGATTAATCTTTCTGAGACTGCCTCTCACTTCTGCTGCGGACACCCTGAGATGCTCTTCATCTGGTGATGAGGTGAGTCTGGTGCTAGCTGGTCTGTTTGGATCATCAAAACGTGCATAAAACTTATTGAGGGCATCAGGCAGAGATGGGTCCCTGGGGCATTGTTTGTTTTTGCCTTTGTAATCTGTTATGCATTTAATACCCTTCCACATGCTCCGTGGGTCTTGTGAGGTGAACTGTCCCTCGATCCTCTGTGCATACGTGGCCTTGGCCTTCTTAATGCCATCCTTCAGTTCATTCCTGCTCTTTCTCAGTTCCACTTTATCTCCTGACTTGAATGCAGTGTCTCTGGCTGCTAGCAAGGCGTGAACTTCTTTATTTAACCAGGGTTTCCGGTTCGGGTAGGATTTCACATATTTTTTTATGGATACATTCTCAGAGCATGTACTGATGTAACCCAGGACTGAGGAAGCGTACAGTTCCATGTCCACTGAACTTCCATCAGTGGCCGCTTCCCTGAAAACAGACCAGTTTGTCCTCTCAAAACAGTCTCTCAACAAGGGGGAACTATCTTGAGGCCAGATTGTTATTTGTCTTTGTTCCGGCTTGGACCGCCTGAGTGGAGGGAGTTCTCTTGGCGCCAGGATCAGAGACTCGTGGTCGGAAGCTCCGAGCGCTGGGCGTGTCTTCGCCGTGTATGCCCCCTTTACATTTGTGAAGACTTGGTCGAGCGTTTTATCTCCTCTCGTAGCTGTGAAGACGTTCTTATTGAAGGCTGGGAGGGAGACTTGAAGATCAACGTGATTGACGTCCCCGCAAACAATGAAAAGCCCCTCAGGATATTTACACTGCAGCGAGGTGAGTAAGTCATGAATCTCTCCCTGGGCGTCATTAGCATTAGCATCGGGGGGTATGTAAAAAGCTGTTATTAAAATCACAGCATGGTCGCGCGGAAGATAATGCGGCCGACACCTAACTGTGATCAACTCCACGGCAGCTGAACAAGCTCTTTTTATCACAGCACAGTTCGTGCACCAATCTTTGTGTACGTAAATACAAACACCGCCGCCTCGCGTTTTCCCCGTAGTCTTGATGCACCGGTCCGTTCTGAAGAAGAGCCGGTCGTCCAGCTCGTAAACTGAGTCTGGAGTGTCCTCAGAAATCCACGTTTCAGTAAGACAAAGCACGGAACATCTTCTCATCTCCTCCGACGTGGTCACCCTCAAACGAAGTAGATCCATCTTGTTGTCGAGCGAGCGCACGTTAGACAGAAAAAGAGCCGGCATCGGGGGTTTACCGGTTTTAGCGTCTGCCCGCATTCTCGTCATAATTCCTGCACGGCAACCCCTCTTCTTTCCACGAGAACACCGCTTTCTTTTCTTTCCCCTGGAGCGCATCTGCTTCCAGAAGGACGTTTTTAGCAGGTCCAATCTTCCGAGCTCTGATTTGAGTTCGTTGCTGATTTCAGCTGTGCCCTGTGGTAAATCCGCTCCGATTCTTAACAGATCAGTTCGGCTGTAATTCACCCGCAAAAAACGCGCAGAGTCAGGTACAAAAACACTATTAAAATTACTAAAAACTAGAGATGATCCGGGAACTCGTGAAGCTGCGGCTGCACTGAGCGCGGCCATCTTGCCATGGATTTTCATCAACTTTCAAGCTTCTTATAGTCTCTGCATGAATAAACCTGTGATACTCTTTAACTGTTAGGTTCATTAAAACCTTAAGTTAGGAAAAAAATTATAAGTCGCATAAAATACCCATGGCAACTTTTAACATTAAATGTCTATTAGAGCAGGTTTGTGTTGAAGCGAATCAACATTGAGAAATGACATATTGTTTCAATAAGACTTTAATGATAACTTCAAACGTGGAAGACAAACAACATTCCAAATGCATAAATAGTACATTATACGACAACATAACAAAAGTTTGATATTAATATTATTAAATAATACTTAATACAAAAAAACAATACAAAAATGAGATGCCTGCATCTCGAACAAAATACGTTTTATAAAAAGCTCATAAATAGCATTCTAAATAGGTTAAAAAAAACAGTATAAAAACAACAGTACACATGTTTCCTTGTCATTCAGCTCACCATCTTGATAAATGTGTGGCAGGTGCTGAGTGTAAACAGCCTCAGCACCTCAGTACCTCAGCACAGTGCATTTCAACAATTCAGATGGCTACAAGGAAAACGGAACATTTTGTCTCAGACGTCTGAGATGAACCTACATTCTGCTTTGTTTCAGAAGAAATGACAACCTGCCCCAAGAGGAACCTTGAAATGATGCTCTGTCAGATCAGACAAGTGGAAATAGACTAAAGCTGGACGCTTTCGAAAGATGGGCCTATTATTTTAGGAATATGTGCAATTTTGAGCCAAATATCTGCTTCTAACAAAAAAAGTTTATGGCTCTTTTTCTATTGCTGCGCTAAAAACTAAAATACATCCATGTAGCAGGGATCCTACAAGAGCAGAGCGTAAAACATGCTAAGCAGCTTAACTCTATGTATTATTCACAATGGTATCCATCGTTTTGTACATTTTTTTAAATAAAGAAGCTAAAAATACCTGCATTTTTAAAATGTAAGCTCATTTTAATGCGAGCGAGTTTAAATTACCACAATGATAATTAACGTTTTGTGACATCTGAGACTGTCCTCTCTCATAGTTCAAGCTTGTGTATCTTTTCACAAAACATCTGGAGTTAGCTGCATCCCCCAAAACACATTTTTAATAAACGTTAACACTGATTTGTGATCCAAAGGAACACATGAAGTTTTAGCTTTGATCATACTAACAACACTAACATGAACACAACACGCCTCGTGGCTAAAACAAGCTCTACACGGTCGGTATAGCGCGCCAACTCTCTAATAAAGGAAAGTTTATTCATAAAGGGAATTATGCTTTTGCTGGTATTTAATCATGAAAAAATAAAAACAGTTGAGCTTTTTGACTCAGTCTTGAGGATTCTTCTAGGAAATAAAACTTTTGACCTAAATAAATATAAATTACTGAGTTTTCAAAGTTTCACCAGGACTTTTCTGTTCATTTTCTGAGCAAGCTCTGAACTTGATCTTGGGCTCTCACAGTAAGAACCGGTCCTTTGGACCGACCCTGCCATCTTGAGGTAGTCCACCAGCATGACGGATAATTCATCCATCCTGCCTGAAGTGAAGTGGTTTCACAGACTTGACAGTTGTTCACGTCCCATCAGGCTCTGGGGCAGCGGGATTTTCTGTGGAAGTGCCGTAAAATCCTTTTGGAGCTTAAGCAGAAGACTTGCAACTTTTCTGAAATTTCTACGGAGAAGACGAGGGCGTCGAAGGAGTTGGAGACGACGGGAAGCGAGGGAGCCGTCGTCTGAGGAGCTTCTTCGTGGATCTGAAGACAGAAAATAAAACAACGATGAAACAAACTCCCACGCTCTGGTACGATCTTAAATACATTAAAACTTTCATTACATTGGTCAAACTTAGCTGACACTATGTCTTATGTGAATTATTATTATGTGTGATTTTCTTAACTTGTTTCATAATGGGTGGAAATGAGTTAAAGCACCCAGAACTAGGGATGCACTGATCCACATTTCTCACTTCCGATCTGATACCGATACTTATAAACTGGGTGTCGACCGATACCGATACTTTTTCGATCCGATACTGTTCAGGTATGTGAATCTGTATGATGACATTTTTGTATTAAGACTATTCATTTTAACATTGTGTGAGAGCAAACCAATGAAGACACTCTTGAGCCTTACAGCAAGAAGCTCACAAACTTTAACAGCACACAAGAGGCAGGTCTATACCACACACATGTCCTTCTCACTCATGGTGCAGCTGGAAAAACTAAAAAAACGCTAAGCATGATGGGAAAGATAACACAGCCCACTCCCCTTAACCACTAAGAGAGTGGATTTTGTTGTCTTTCCCATAATGCTTAGCAGTTTTTTAGTTTTCCAGCTTTAGGTGCAGCTGGAAAACTAAAAAACCGCTAAGCATTATGGGAAAGACAACAAAATCCACTCCCCTTAACCACTAAGGGAGTGGATTTTGTTGTCTTTCCCATCATGCTTAGCGTTTTTTTTGTTTTTCCAGCTGCACCATGAGTGAGAAGGACATGTGTGTGGTATAGACCTGCCTCTTGTGTGCTGTTAAAGTTAGTGAGTTTCCTGTTGTAAGGCTCAAGAGTGTCTTCATTGGGTTTAACTCACACAATGTTAAGACGGTAGTCACAGAATGTGATGGAACACAAGTGCTTTTTGAAGCTGGATCGGAAATATCGGCAGGTTGGATCCGATATCCGATACTTAAATTATGCTAGTATTGGATACCGATACTGGATCGGATCGGCCCCATCCCTACCCAGAACGCACCTGGTGAATAGATTTTCTGAGGAGGCCAGATAGGTGCTGGAGGTGGGCGATGGCCCCCTCGTCTGCCTCGAAGGGCAAACTCATGTTCCCTTTAGCATCTTTCAGCCAGTCCACGTGCAGCCTGAAGGCCTCAGTGTGCACGTACAGCTGCAGGAGTGACTCGTTCATCTGTGGACACATCAAACACACACCCTCTGCATCAACCAGTCGCCTCACTCACGTGTTGACGTGGCGTTTAAGTCAAACAAGTCGATACCTTCAGAGCCTTGAAGTGAGCGGCACTGTGTTGGATGTGAGGAAGACTTTCCAGTTTGTCTTCGACATCAGCGAAGTTCACAAGTTCGTCGTTCGGCTGTTGCAAACAAAATACTTTAAGTTAATGGACATCAAGAAGTTATGAACAAATTATTATAAATCTGGCACTGACATATTTGATATGTTCTGTTATACTTGCCTTAAAATGCATAAAAAAAATTAGTACTGATTCCTAATAAGAGCCCATTTATAAATAACCTATTGCTTCATAAACAGCTTCATGAGGTTTTTTTTAAACAATCTGAACTACATGAGGGGAAACACTGAGGAAGCTGAGACATGAAAACAACACATCTATAACATCAATGGGCTTTTACGATAAAATAAATTATTTTGTTGTTTAATTGTTGCAACAGCCACAACATCTAATTTAAAAAAAATGTTCTGAAACTCTTTTTCATACCGATCCACATTTCTCACTTCCTATCCGATACCGATACTCAAAAAGTGGGTATTGACCAATACTTTTCCGATCCAATACTGTTCAGGTATGTGAATCTGTATAATGAAGTTTTTGTACTGAGACTATTCATTTTAACATTGTGTGAGATACACCCAATGAAGACACTCTTGAGCCTTACAACAGGAAACTCACAAACTTTAACAGCACACAAGAGGCAGGTCTATACCACACACATGTCCTTCTCACTCATGGTGCAGCTGGAAAAACTAAAAAAAAGCTAAGCATTATGGGAAAGACAACAAAATCCACTCTCTTAGTGGTTAAGGGGAGTGGGCTGTGTTGTCTTTCCCATCATGCTTAGCGTTTTTTTAGTTTTTCCAGCTGCACCATGAGTGAGAAGGACATGTGTGTGGTATAGACCTGCCTCTTGTGTGCTGTTAAAGTTTGTGAGTCTCCTGTTGTAAGGCTCAAGAGTGTCTTCATTGGGTTGAACTCACACAATGTTAACGCAGTCACAGAATGTGATGGAACACAAGTGCTCTTTGAGGCTGGATCGGAAATATCGGCATGTTGGATCCGATATCCGATACTTAAATTATGCTGGTATTGGATAACGATACAGATACTGGATTGGATCGGCCCCATCCCTAATTCTTACCAGGTCATGGATCTTCTTGGACGAGCTCAACAACCTGTCCAAGTGATGAATCATTGACCCAAACATCCCACAGATGGAGGAGCTGGGGGTGGGGAACGACGCCGACCGAAGGACCAGCTCCGTCAAAAGCAGCAGGTGGAAAAGTCTCGAGGTAGACGCGTGAGTTACTGGGAAGACAAGAAAAAACGTGGAAAAGTTCACTCGCAGTTAAACTTCGGCCTCATTAAAGTCTAATATTTCACAATAAAATACAAAATCAAGAAGCCAGGAATAGTTTTTGGACCTTTTTGGTCCAACTGAGCAGCATCCAGATGTTTTAGTACACACAGCTGCACACAGTCTCACAACAGGTGGCAACATGGCTGCATTCAAACCACAGCCAAGACTCCCTCCCTTCTTCTTGACCCGGAGCTGCTGAATGATTCAATATGAAAACCACAACGCTGCCTGATCACTTGTTTTTGTTTCTAAACCTCGTGACGCCCACGATTAACCCTGAAGCAGCTGCAGTTTGAGGAACGTCTCTCGTGCAAAGCCATTTGTCTGACGTGAAGGAGCGTGAGGACAACAAACGTGTGTACAGTAGTTTGGAAGATGCCGAGGTTGATTTGAAAACCCAAGAAGGAATTTGATGCTACAGTGCACTCGCTCAGTTGACTGGGACATCCTGTCGTCTAGACGTTAACAGTCATTTAAAGAATCAGATAAGAGCAGTTCAAACCATCCAGACTAAAGAGTGCTGCTGCAGATGATGCATAGACCAAGCAGGTTAGACGCAGAGTGTGTGTGTGTGTGTGTGTCAGGGCAGGAAACAGATTTCTGCAGGGTCATGGCTCGTGTTTCTGGGAAACAAACAGTCGAGCGACTGATCCGTTTACGCATGATTATTGATCAGCTCTTTTCAGATGAAGTCAACAGATAGAAACGTCATTTTTCATGATTTATTCTGAGAGAAACAGAAACCAAATGCTCGCAGTGATTCAGAGGACATATTCAGAATCTGAGTTTCAGTTTGTTTGTTTTCTCACAAGATTGTTTCTGGTCTGGTCTGTCAGAATTTAAAGGTTCACTGAGCTTGTTTTTATTTATTCCACCCAAAAATATGTGCGTGTTTTCATTTGTTTATATTTGTTAGCAAAATACTTTATAGATCCCTGAAGGGATTTGAACAAAATCTTTAGAAAAGTGATTTGTTGGGTGAAATCTAACTAACCTAGATAACGATTAACATGTGGAGTCAACTCAGTTCAAGATGGCTGCCATAGATAACTAACATTACCCAACAAAAACCTAAACGTCAGTGTTTTACAGACACTGAGCTGAAACTAGGGCAGGATTAGCTGATTTTGTTATTTGCAACATATACTGCAGATTTCTCAATAATCCAGGTAAAAAAAATGATCCAACAAAGTTCAGTCAGATCATCTGGACAGTTTTTTTGTTTTGTTGTTGAGACGTTTCGCCCTCTTTGATGTCTTAAACCACTTTGGCTGTGGCAGCTTAGGAGGAGTCAACGAGGGGAGACAGCCCCCAGGAACCATCTTATCACCAGTAAACTGGTTGGTCCACTGTAGGAGTGTAGTGCTTGGTGGGGAAAACAGATTGTTTGTGATTCTCAGACTGATGAAGCCCTATGGATGGAGGGCGAAACATCTCAACAGAAAACGAAACAGTCTAGAGGACAGGGGCAGCCGGTCAATAGGGGACGCTAGGGCACCGCCCCACTGGAACTTCTGGAGCTATTCACCATTTTACATTGAAGACTTAATTTTTTTTAAATAAAAATGAAATAATAAAATAAAAATATTTCAAAATATATGCCTATATGTTTTTAGTTGTGTAGGATAAATATTTTATGAGTAATGATGAGTTATATTGTTTCAAAAAACGTTGTCTGATTGGTGACGTATTTCTGGTCCTGGGGGCGCATGAATCTTATCCACAGACTCTCGTTATAAATGCCGCATGCACAGTTATTCCACGATCTTACAAAACAATGGGAAGATGCTTGGCGCAGATTTCAGCGCCCTAGACACATCCAACGTGAGCTGTACCTACCGATCATGTGATTCCGGTCCTTTTTTTTGTCTGGGAAATGTGCCGTGCAATGTCTCAAGCCAGGTAGGTTTTAAATAATTGAAAGCCCTTTATCTACAAGCCCTTTATCAACACATTCATACACCGCTACTAGCGTATGAATGTGTGTATGAGTGGGTGGATGGCTGGTACTGTGAAGTGCTTTGGGGCCCCTCATAGGGGGTTGGAAAGTGCTATACTGTATAAGTAAGCTCCATTTACATTTACCATATCTAATGCCTCTTTGTCATTTCTGACTGATATGCCTCTCAACTTTTAGAAGTCTGTTTGTGAAAAAGTCTTCAGCTGACTGTTTATTCTAAAAGTGACAACTGGTGAGTTTGTTTCTGGAGCTAGCATGCTAATGCTAGTCTTTATCTAATGCTTATATTATTATATTACCATTCCTGACCGACATGCCTCTCAACTTTTTGATGGCTCTGTTTGTGAAGGAAAAAACTTTAGCTGACTGCAAGTGGGAACTGGTGAGTTTTTTTTGGTTTGTTTGTGGAGTTAGGATGCTAGCGCTAGCCTCCAGGTATTGGACTCTGATGGCTACATTTATTTCAATTTGCTCATAAAAAATTATCAAACATTAATAATTTTATATACTAAATGCCACTGGAGGTGTTTTACTATTTCTTAACACTGTGTTGATCTGGAGAATGAAAACAAAGCCTCTTGCAAGTAACTAGCTCCTATTAACATTGAAACATTTAAGGTACATTTATATGGTGAAATGCTATATATGCTAAGGTGCATTAGGACCATTAATATTAGGAATATTTAAGAGAACCGGTACAAAAAAAAGAGCTTAATTCTATATATATTATTAACTTGTATTACTATAATTTATATATAATGTATTTATTTATATGTTTTTTGTTTGTTCTTTGTTGTTTTAGCGAGTCAATTTGGTTTTTCTCATCCTGAGCATTGAATTGTTCTTTTGACCTTGTGTTAATCTGCATTTGATAAATAACACGATTTGAACTTGGAACTTTTTTTTTTCATTTTTGAGAAATAGCCCCCCCTGGTGGACATTTCACGGGCCGCCACTGCTAGATGATCTGACTGAACATTGTTATACTGCAGATGGTGTTCAAACACCCAACCTCTGAATCTAATAATACATAAATGTCACATTTTAGAGTTTTGTTCAGTTTAGATGTTTTTATTTGTTTGTTTACTCTGCTTTTATTCTCACTTTCAGTGTATTTTTCAAGACTCTGCTTGACTTTGACTTGTTTTATATTGTCTTTTTCAGCCGTTTCCTGGTTAATCTTCAGGTGGATGGCTGACTTGACTATTAACCATTCTGTATAAATACACGCTAAATATTTTTAGCTAATTAAAAATGTTCACACGTAGCCACCAAGTTGTGAAAGAAAATTTGAAGTAATCCTGCGTTTTCTGGTTTCACACAGAGATCATCTTAATCATCACGGATTTGTCTTTGAACCTATAATGTTTCCATTCAGATTAGCTCATGTCTGTAAATGTATCCGTAGATTAACACAATTTAAAAAGAACAACTTGATGCAACAAAGAACCTAACTGTCCATCAGATGTGTTGGGTCACGCTGAAAGAATGTGAGGAATGCAGGGTTTTTTCAGCCTCCTGCTGGAAAAGGAGAGGCCGACAGAGACGTCTGACTCAGTGTGGTGACATCAGCAGTCTGACGCCTCGACCCCAGCTCTTCACAGAATAAAAATGTGCCTTTTGTCAGGAGTGTTAGGCCTTAAGACACTTTAACTGCCACTCAGACCTTTCTTGAAATAAATCACGCTCTTTGTTCTTTGCTAATTTACATGATGAGCAGCTGAAAGGTTTCAAGCTGTTTCCAGGTTCTCAAGTGTCTGAATCCACATGAGGACTTTGCCCGGGCAGAACCCCAGGAGCCAAAAAATGACCGGCAGTGTTGGATCTGATAATGTGGACATTTACGTCTTCTATTACCAGAAGCATGTGCACGTGTCAGGTGCAGGGAGGAAGAGTGCAGCTCTGCACACGTTTTATCTTTAGTTTTGTTTGGCTGCACAGTAACTGCACTTCCAGAACCAGTGGTTTACTTTTTTTAAGTTGTCAGGTGTTTTTGTGTAACAGGACTGGAAGACCTTATTAAAATGTTTGTTTTATCATGATCAGGTGCAGGAATTGAACATTTATTTGGAGACAAAAGTGCAATGAAGGCAAATATTTGTTATTTCGCTTCTTTTTATGTTACTAAATTTTTTATTTTTTTTATTTACCCTTTATTTATCCAGGTAGTCTCATTGAGCCATGAGAACTCAGTTTCAAGAGGGACCTGTTTTTAGGGAGCAGGGGCCCCGAGTGGGGCAAGTGAGGGTGGAGGCAGGTGTGGATGTTTCACCTTATTCCATCCATATTTTTCTGAAGTTGTCGGTACCGGGGCTTGAACCGGCGATCTTCCGATCACAGGCCGACCGTCTATCCACTGTGCCACTACTCCCCCATATATTATAACTAATACTTTATACATAATAACTAATACTTTATACGTTATAACTAATACTTTATATGTTATAACTAATACTTTATACATTATAACTAATACTTTATACACTTTATACGTTATAACTAATACTTTATACGTTATAACTAATACTTTATACATTAGAACTAATACTTTATACATTAGAACTAATACTTTATACATTAGAACTAATACTTTATACATTAGAACTAATACTTTATACATTATAACTAATACCTTATACGTTATAACTAATACCATAAACGTTATAACTAATAGTTTATACACTTCATACGTTATAACTAATACTTTATACGTTATAACTAATACTTTACACATTAGAACTAATACTTTATACATTAGAACTAATACTTTATACATTAGAACTAATACTTTATACATTAGAACTAATACTTTATACATTATAACTAATACCATAAACGTTATAACTAATACTTTATACACTTTATACGTTATAACTAATACTTTGGACTTTGGAAACTTTGGACTACTCTGACTGACGAAGCCCTCTGGAGTGAGGGTGAAACGTTTCTACTAAAAAGAAACTGTCCAGATGAACTGATTGAGAATGAGCGGATTTGATACCTGGACTACAGTATTGAGAATGAACTTTCTTGTTATAACTAATACTTTATACATTATAACTAATACCATAAACGCTATAACTAATACTTTATACACTTTATACATAATAACTAATACTTTATACGTTATAACTAATACTTTATACGTTATAACTAATACCATAAACGTTATAACTAATACTTTATACACTTTATACGTTATAACTAATACTTTATACGTTATAACTAATACTTTACACATTAGAACTAATACTTTATACATTAGAACTAATACTTTATACATTAGAACTAATACTTTATACATTAGAACTAATACTTTATACATTATAACTAATACCTTATACGTTATAACTAATACCATAAACGTTATAACTAATAGTTTATACGTTATAACTAATACTTTATACGTTATAACTAATACTTTATACGTTATAACTAATACTTTATACGTTATAACTAATACTTTATACGTTATAACTAATACTTTATACGTTATAACTAATACTTTATACGTTATAACTAATACTTTATACGTTATAACTAATACTTTATACGTTATAACTAATACTTTATACGTTATAACTAATACTTTATACGTTATAACTAATACTTTATACGTTATAACTAATACTTTATACGTTATAACTAATACTTTATACGTTATAACTAATACTTTATACGTTATAACTAATACTTTATACGTTTATACGTTATAACTAATACTTTATACGTTATAACTAATACTTTATACGTTATAACTAATACTTTATACGTTATAACTAATACTTTATACGTTATAACTAATACTTTATACGTTATAACTAATACTTTATACGTTATAACTAATACTTTATACGTTATAACTAATACTTTATACGTTATAACTAATACTTTATACGTTATAACTAATACTTTATACGTTATAACTAATACTTTATACGTTATAACTAATACTTTATACGTTATAACTAATACTTTATACGTTATAACTAATACTTTATACGTTATAACTAATACTTTATACGTTATAACTAATACTTTATACGTTATAACTAATACTTTATATTAATACTTTATACGTTATAACTAATACTTTATACGTTATAACTAATACTTTATATGTAATACTTTATACGTTATAACTAATACTTTATACATTATAACTAATACTTTATACGTTATAACTAATACTTTATACGTTATAACTAATACTTTATACGTTATAACTAATACTTTATACGTTATAACTAATACTTTATACGTTATAACTAATACTTTATACGTTATAACTAATACTTTATAAGTTATAACTAATACTTTATACGTTATATAATACTTGTTAAAAAAAAAGGAGTTTAAAAGGAAGTTGGGATTCCTCCAGACTCAAACACCTCATTTTGCTTATAAACAAGTGCAAGCAAAAAAACAACAACAAAAACAGCATTAATTGAAGGGTTGCCTAATTTTTATGACAGTGTTATTTGAAAAGACAAATCCAAGACTTATGTGCCAAACTTTTAGCATCAAAAAGTAAAAAGCTCTAATTATATGTAAGAATAAGTTTGATCTGAAAAACCAAAGTGAGTTCTGGTGTTTAAATGATGTATTTGTATTTTTATATATACTATGGGCTGAGTGGGGGCAACCCCAGGAGGAAGCAGCCAAAAGAAAAACATGTCATTTTTATGTCTGTACATAACCACTTAAAGTGTCACTTGCCTTGGCCGAGGACAACTTTATTTTTTCTTGGTTGAACAAATTGTATCTCTTCATCTTTCATAATTAATAAGTCTTGTCAAAACAAGACATCAGATATGAGATTCCCTTTATTCTTTGTCTTAGCAGCTGAAATATCAGACAATCTGATTAAAATCTGCAGTTTATTTCCTTTGCTGGTTGTGGTTCTGCACCAAAAGAGAAAATAATGCTGCAGAAGTAGAAATGAGATAACTGCAGAATGAGAATGATAAAATAGCTCAGCCACCGTGAGTCAGCCTTCCAAACTGAAATGAATCCATCTCATCTGACGGCATTTCTGAGGAAGACACTTGTGGTGTGAGGACATCTGGAAATAAAACGTCCCACCTTTCATGAATTCTGTCAGTGACACTAAATAAACGTGTGGTTTTATCACAAGTTTGAATCCAAATTCTTAGTTAATTGCATGAGAAGGCCTGAAACACAAACAGATTTTCTCTCACAGTCACGTTTCTGTTCAAGCAGCTGAAAAGACACAATCTGCCATCAGTCGTTGCATCTTGTACCCAAAGACCTGAGGTTTCAGCCTCACTGGAAACTTGGAAAAGCACGAGGAAGAAACTGGGCGGAAACAGAAAGCGTCCACTGGCAGTTCAGCGTGCAGTCGTGCATCTGGCAGCGTAAACAGCTGTGACAGCGTTCGAGCTGCTTCAGGAGCGGAGGAAACGTGTTTGATGTGTTCAGCAGGCCCGTTTCATCCCGACACGCTTACTCAAACATGAAACAACAAGTGAGTGCAGTGTGTCACATAATCGCCCACTTCCACTGTTTCCGTTTGACTTCGTGCCCTTTTTTTTTGCTGGGTCAGGCAAACAAACGCTGGAGTTTCCTGTGTGTACTCAGTGGACGCCTTATTTTCCCAACTCTCTTTACTTTTACTGTGAAGGACGCGTGGTGAACTCATGAACAGCTGCTCTGTTAACTTTAAAGGACCGAATGAAGCACAACTTCAAGGTCTGACGTGTTTTTCCTCATTTTTACTATGTTTGTTTTCCATGCCTTTGGTGTGACCCGAGTCGTAATAAAAATATGCATAATATCCAGACAGCTAGACAAACAGAGGGTGACTAATAAATAAACTCTTTACCAATTATAAATGATACCTAAAGGCCCAGAATTCCTTTACATAATGCGTATCACCCGTTAACTTTCATGCCAGCGTCTTAAATTAAGAACAGCTTTTGTTGACAAATGACAAAAGTTATATTCATGTTGATAAAATCTTGAAAATAAGATTACCGTATTTTCCGCCCTATAAGTCGCACCGCCCTATAAGTCGCATTGTTCAATTATGTCCAATAAATTGGAAAAATCCATAAATATGTCGCTTCGCCCTACAAGTCGCACCTACGTCACCGCTGACGTAACGCGTCACCGCTGACAACCCGGAAATGTGGGCCCCGGTGTTTTGCCCAAATTGGATCGACAGCCAAATGGCGGCGATAGGAGCGTGCAAGAAGGACTTTAACAAGATTAACACTTAAAAACAATTATTTGTTTGCTGAAAATTATAGCAAAGATGTGTCTTAGCTGAACATTTACTTAATAAATGAACATAATTGTGAAATGAGCTGAATTTAAAAATTTGTTTCGCTACAGCGTCTCAACAAAACGAGCACGCGTAGCAACAGACATGCAGTGCAGCGAACAGACCTGCATCTCTTTAAAATTTAGCAAGATAAATCCCTAAAAAATATGTTTGTTAGCTGACATTATAGCAAAAGTGTTTCTGAGCTGAACGTTTCCTTTAAAAATTAACGTAATGTTCAAATCAGCTGGATTTACGGTAAATTGTTTCGCTTTGACGGTCTTCCAAACGTGCGCGCGCACTGCGAAAATAAATTGTAAATAAATCGAATTTTAGCTCAAACATCTCCTACAGCTAACAGTTTGTAAATGTCCATCCAGTGATTACTTTCTATAAGTTTCATCAAAATCTGTCCTGGGGTTCTTGACCTATTTTGCATTGCTAAGTGCTAACAGTAAAACACTGAGCTAACAGTAGTTCATACCTCCAGAGAGCTGGATACCGTGCTGTGACAAAGTGAGTCCGACCAGAGGAGGCTTCCTTCGGACATATGAGCTAGGAACGGTCGGTGGACCCTAGCGCCCGAAAGTGGTGCTGCACCATTTTTTTTGCCAAAATGAAAAACGGTCATATCTCAGCCAAAAATTGGTCTAAAAATATGGGAAAAAATTCATAAATATGTCGCTTCGCCCTATAAGTCGCAGGGCATGCAACTTAGGCAAAAAGGTGCAACTTATACACCGGAAAATATGGTATTTTCATAAAATATAGAATAACAGCGTAAACTCTTTTTAGTGCAGTATGACTCAGCTCAGATTACACCAATATTTAGCTCGATAGTTGTAAGATTTAAAGTCATTTTTGTGTTTTCTGAATTCTGTTTGTTGGAACTTTAAGGATTCTTTATTATCATTGTGCAAACGTATAGAAAATAACGTTTCAATGTGGCATCCCACTTGAACTGACTGAAAAAAACTTGAACAAAAAGACAAACGTGTTAAACGTTTTTCTTTGTTTTAGAGGTTTAATTCATAAGAAGACATGAGAGGAAGTTTAGAGATTGCAACAAATTCCCTGTAATTTTAATCTTCATTCATTCATTCAAGCATTTATTTATACAGGTTAATCTCATAAAAGTTACATTTCATAAATGCAATATGAACGGAAACCCTTGGTGTGTTTAAAGGAACATATGCGACTTTCTGGAACAAGTCGGATTTATGATGAGTAACATTACAATTTGTTTGTTTTATTATTGCTTATCTGTCTTAAAGAGTGGATTCAAACAAACACAAAAAAAAAACAATCTTCTTTCCAGCATAAACTATTTCCTCCCTTTGTTTTCCTCAGCCCATCTTGATGATGCCATACAGATAAAGAAGCTGAGCCATCATGGAGTATGAGTGAGTCACTGCATATCCAGTGTCAGCAGTTATGAACACAACAACTGTCGACCTTTCATGGCAGTACCACATGTTGCCACTGGGACTGACTCACTCCATCTCTTAAAACAACAGGATCGATCCGAGCCCAAACAGTGAGCGTGCGGCTGACGTTACAATAAATGCCCCCGGTGATGTGCGGCGATGACATCACCGTCTGCTGAACTGACTCGCTTTCTGTCCCAGACAAACACTTTCTCCTGATTTATCTGCAAGTCACCGCATCTCGGTCATTACTGGCAGGTTGTCATGGCAACATCAAATTGTTGAGGGTATGACACACACACAAAACAAGATTAGGGTTCAGTAGGAGCAACTTGGCATGAAGCCCATCGTCTCTAAGAGTTTTTACTCAGCACTTTGAGATTTTTATTAATGAAAAGTGCGGTATAAATTGAATTCATTATTATTATTATTATTATTATTATTATTATTATTATTATTATTATTATTATTATTATTATTTTACCAACCATCACACAGCTATAACACAAAACGTTCAATGTCCTGATGCTGCTCAATAATCCAGGTGGAAAAATCCAACAAGGTTAGGTCAGGTTCTCTGGACAGATTCTTGGTTGTTCTTCACGTTTCATCATTTATCCTAAAGACTTCTTCACTCTGAGATCTTGTAACAAGCTCAGCACCTTCTGTCTGACAGTCAGAACCAGTGGACCATCAGCCTAACAATGGATTGTTAGCACCCTAATTGTTCGTTAATGTAAAAAAAAGTTAAGTCCGGTCCTCTGGATGTTCAAAAAACAACAACAAAACATTAATAAATTAATGAACAACAACAAAACGTTAATAAATTAATGAACAACAACAAAACGTTAATAAATCCATCCATTTCTGCTGGAAAGGAAAGCGGCGTCAGGCGTTTCCAGCTTCCCTTTCATGTGAAGTAACTGTGCAGAGGTAAAACCAACACCGCCAGGTTTACAAGGAAGTGGTCTGAAACAACTCCCAGCCAAGTTACACCAATAATTTATGATATTTTATGACGCAAGGACTTGCACGGAAAACAAAACATCCACTATTGGCAGGAACATACTCAGAAAATTCCAGAATTTAAATAATATTTAACATCAGAATGACTTCTTGTTGCACAAACTTCATTAACTGCTTCTGCTGTAGTTCTAATTAACTTGAGTGTTTACTTTATAAACCTCATTCTTCATTCTTCAGTGCCTTTTAATGCATTTTAAATGCTTGTGTAAGCGATATGTTCATGCAAAAACAGCTTAAAGATGCGAGTTTTTACATTTTACTTCCTCGTTAGGATTTAATAAACTAAAAAGATAATAACGTTTTTCATTTCACCTCCTACAGAAGCAACTAAGGAGGAAAATGTTCCAGAAACATGCATTCGTATTAACACGAACATATATTAAAAGTATAAAAGTCACATAATTGCATTTATTTTTTACAAATACAGTCATTTTTAACCCAAAAATGTGTTTTTAAAGAACTCAAAACCTTCAACCTTAAGGTTGATTTTTGACTGAGAAGGAAACTAGAGCAATTTAGATTGGACTAGTTTAAGGTATTTGGGGAAACCCCAAACACACACACAGACACACACACAACTTCAGCCAATCACAGACAGTCCTGAAACTAAACAGGTTATTAAGAAACCCATTAAAGGAATGAAAACACTGGATTTAAAATAATGTTTCATTCATTCATCTTTCCATCAGTTGCCACTCTCCACGCTCTCTCAGGCTGGAAGTAAAAGTGAAGAGCACGTGCACATCAGCCCCACTCCTCCACACAAACACAACACTCCCTCCTCCACACACAAACACACGTTGTGTTGGTCTGAAAGTAACAGGAACAAACTTACTTTTCATCTTTCTGCTCCTGCTGCAGTAA
This sequence comes from Garcialebias charrua, assembly GCA_038048925.1. Taxonomy (NCBI): domain Eukaryota; kingdom Metazoa; phylum Chordata; class Actinopteri; order Cyprinodontiformes; family Rivulidae; genus Garcialebias; species Garcialebias charrua. Next base: position 39,285 of record JBBPBX010014237.1, read on the forward strand.
ACAAACGTGCTCCTGAGTCCAGTGTGAGTACTGTAAGTGTGTGAGTTTGTGTTTGTGTGGACAAAATGTAAAAGTTCCCTTTTATAGCTGAGAGTATGACACATCACCTGAGTCATCAGCCATCGTCGCCATTCAAGCATCGACGCCCACGCTGGCCAGCCACCCCTCTCCCCCCCCTCCACCTCCTCCACCCCATCTGAAAAAAGTTTCAAATACTATCTTTGTTTGTTGAAGTCATCACAAAATAAATCTCGTAATTTAAGCTGAAGACTAAAAAAATAAACATTAATTTAAAGAAATGTACGCGGCCCCTCATAGACTTCAGCTCACCTCACACAACTTTTTGGAAAGTTTGAAAATGGAAACAGGTGTTAAAAATGTGGAAGGAGAATGTAAAAGGGAAGACTATTTAGTTTATTCTGTTATTTTTTTAATTCTCTGTAAATGAGAGTGGAAAGATGGGAATTTCATTGTGTGCAAATAAGGTGACGACAATACGACAATACTGCCCAAAATATGAAACAAATGTGATTAACAGGAACAGAGTCTGCTCTCCTCCAGAGTTGACCTAAAAATAAATGAATACAACTAAGAAACGTCTTTCAAAACCCTTGCTTTTGCTGATTTTCAAGAAATTAAAAGAAAACTGAACTCTTAGAAATATAACGGTAAAAAAAGAGGCAACCGGTATGTTGTTTCTGCCACCCCAATAAAAGGATATTAAATTGTCCAAACTTTACGTCATAGGATTATGTTTGTGTGAATCTTTAAGTTTCAATCATTCATCAGTGCTGAAAGAGAATGCAAATTTTCTGGTTCATTTAAGAAGTTTTAGTTTGGCTATAAAAGTGACAAAACTAACATTTGCAACATTTAATGGAAACAAATATGCAAATGATTAATCCATTTCTTATTTCTGTTTTCTATCTTTTTTTTTTTCAGTCTAACTCTGGCCTTGTCCACATGAAAGCACACTATTATCAAAACAATCATTTTTCATATTATCTGGCACTGTTACTAGTACAGGTATTACGGTATCTTTATCCAGAATGCTGTTATAGCTCTGCCAGGCCTGCATGAGGCGCTGTAACTCTGCCATGAAAATACACCAAAAACAGGAAACAAGGTGTGCAACATGTTCATAAAGCTGTTAGGTTGGCTGCAAAATGTAAACACAGGAAAAGGAGGACGCTCATTATGATAACACTCTGAAGTCTTATAAAGAGTAGGGTTTTTTTTTTTGTGTGTGTGTGTTTTTTTTTTAGATTTAATTTCTATTTAGACAAGCTAAAAATCTAGCTTGATATGGGTTAGAGATAAGATTAGAGAAAATAAAATGAATACTACCTAAATAATGCTTGATTTGTGAAAATAAATAAAATAAAAAAATAAAATAAAACATAGATAAATATATGGTGTGCCGTTTGTAAAGTTGCACAGTCAAAAATTATCATCAACAT